>VZTN01019152.1:1852-15126 GCA_013400515.1 Erpornis zantholeuca | reverse complement strand
CAGCAAGCGGCCGGCGTTCCCGCCCGTGGCCGCCGAGGCGCTTGGGGTGCGCGGGGCGCCGGGGAAATGCCGTCCCCCCGGTTGTCCGCCGTCCCCCGCCTCACGGCCTGCCTGTCTCTCCTTCGGCAGGTTGGGAAAGGCGAGCTGAGGAAGATCCCTGTGCCGGCCAACAGGTACACGCCGCTTAAGGAGAACTGGATGAAAATATTCACCCCCATCGTGGAGCATCTGCAGCTTCAAATCAGGTTCAACTTGAAAACGAGAAATGTTGAGATCAAGGTAAGGGGGGCAACTTCTCCTGCCTTCTCCGTTAACTGGAAGAGAAGGTTGTGTGCAGACCTCATAACACCTTCCAGTATCTGAAGGGGCCTCCAAGGAAGCCGGAGAGGGGCTCTTTGTCAGGAACTGTAGGGGCAGGACAAGGAGTAACGTGTACAGCTTCAAAGAGGAGAAGCTTGGTTTGGATGTTAGGAAGAATTTTTTACTGTGAGAGTGCTGAGACTCTTGTTGCCCAAGGTTGCCCCAACCCTGACAGTGTTCAGCCAGGATAAGGTCTTGAGCAACCTGGTTTAGTGAGAGGTGTCCCTGCTCATGGCAGGGGTGTTGGGACTAGATGATCTTATGGTCTACTCCAACCCCTTACCGTTCTGTGATTCTGCCTCCTGAAAAGCAGGGCCTCTCCTCATGGGTGTTCTTGGTCCACAGATTAAAAACTAGAGAAATTGTAAATCCTATATAATGCTTGGAAAAATGGAAACTGTGTGGTGTCATCTCCCCAGGGATCAAATCTAGCAATTAATGCTTAGGACAAGTAGTTACTGCAAGTAAAATCCAAAAATATTAATCTGTTCCAGAAGGAGCTAGTAGAAGCTGGGGAAGTGTTCAATTTTTTTAGGAAAAAAATATGTACTGTAGCATTTAAGGAAGAATTTTCATCCGTGTCTTAGATTGTCATTGGATAACATTGTCATTCAATGTTTTCCAGCTATTTAAGGCTACCAAATATTTATCTGACAGTGAACACTATCTTTCAAGGGGGCACTAAATTTTCTAATGTCTTTGTTTATGGCAGCTGATAAGGGCCCATAGTTTAATAGCACGTGATTTTTCTTCAGTGGATTGCACTGGAATACCGTAGGGCACAGACAGCAATATAAACCTGTAAATCTTGTAGATGCTCATTTTTTATCCTTATTCCTCCTGACGAATGTTCTCACGAGGAGTTTTTAAGGGCATATCCAAAGTTTAGACATATGATTTACTGTATTAGCAATGCTGACATATGAGATCTTCCAATGTAATAGTGAAAATACAGGCAACAACAGGAATTTTGCTTCCTAACCATGAACTATTATCACAAGTTTGATGGCAGGAACTGGAGGAAAGGTGACAGAATTATCCCTTATTTACACTTCCTAGAAATAACTTCAGGGGAAAGGTAGGAAGGAGCAGGAACTCCTGCAGTTTCACTCAATAACTGTGCAGGAGAAAACCCTGGGATTTCAAAACCACTTTTTGATAGAAAATGATGTCTGGTGAAAAGCAAGGTAGTTTTGTTCTTAATCAAGCTGATTTCATTTTGCCCATATCGATCATGAATCTAAAACTTTGAAATAAGTTTCATTCACCTCCTAAGGTATCTTTAGAATACTGTCATTATAACTCTCCTGCCATCATCATCCTTCTCTTTTTTCTGCTGTTTGCTGTTGCAGTTTAGTTTGTGTTGGTTTTGGGTTTTCTCCACCAAAAGGATTTTCCTCAAGTCAGTGGTGGTGTGGATTTTCAGCAGCTTCTCTCTCATCTCCCCTCCAAGCAAAAGCTGATCTTTTAAGTCCTGCTCCTAACTAGCCTGGTCTTAATTTGCAAACGTAATTTCTTGTCTTGCAGACTTGTAAAGAGACAAAGGATCTCAGTGCTCTGACAAAAGCAGCTGATTTTGTGAAAGCCTTTATACTTGGGTTTCAAGTAGAGGTGAGTCTCTGAACAACCAGATTGTGAGATTGCTCCAGTTTGCTGACCTGTCCCTGGCCTCTCTGCAAATTACAGTAAGAAATAAATAAAGAAAAATCCTTAGGTGGTTTTCTAGAAATTAATGTTTGAAATTGTGACTGGAGTAGACATCCAGTTTCTTAAGATAATGCTGGATAAAAAAGTAGCCTTCAAGCAGCACATAATTAAAATTATGAAACAGAGGACATAAGGTTGTGTGAGACAAGCATAAAGCAATAATCTGTCTCTGAGGTACTCTGCACCTCAGAGAGAGGTAGAGACTGTTCTGTGCAAAACTCACAAAATTAACTAGGTTGGAAAAGACCTTTGAGGTCATCAACTCCAACCTATGACTTTATCAACTAAACCATGGTACTGAGTGCCACATCCAGTCCTTTTTAAATACCTCCAGGGACAGTGACTCCACCACCTCCCACAGCATTCCAGTGCCCAGTCACTTTCTGTGAAAAACTTCTTCCTATATTGAGCATAAACTTTCTCTGGTGCAGCTTAAGACTGTGTGCTCTTATCCTGTCGCTGGTTGCCTGGGAGAAGCGACCCACCCCCACCTGGCTACACCCTCCTGTCAGGCAGTTGTAGTGAGTGATAAGGTCTCCCCTGAGCCTCCTTTTCTCCAGGCTGAGCCCCTCCACTCCTCAACTACTCCTCATAGGACTTTTGTTCCAGACCCTTCGTCAGCCTTGTTGCCCTTCCCCAGATGCATTCAAGCATCTGAACGTCCTTAAATTAGGGTTCCCAAAACAGTACTGGACACAGTATTCAAGGTGTGGCCTAACCAGTGCCAAGTACAGAAGAATCACTTCCCTAGTCCTGCTGGCCAAACTGTTGCTGATATAGGCCAGGATGCCAGTGGCTTTCTTGGCCACGTGGGCACACTACTGCTTTGTGTTCAGTCAGCTGCCAGTCAGCATCCCTGGATCCTTTCTGCTTGGCTGCTGTCCAGCTGCTCTGTCCCCAGCCTGTAGTGCTGCAGGGGGTTGTTGTGGCCAAAGTGTAGGACCCAGCACTTGGACTTACTAAACCTCAAATCACTGGCTCAATCCATCTATTGAGCCTGTCCCAATCCCTCTGCAGAGCCCTCCTATCCTCCAGCAGAACAACACTTGCACCCAGGTTGGTGTCATCTGCAAATCTGCTAAAGGTGGACTCAATCCCCTCATCCAGATCATCAGTAGATACAAAATAGGACCGGGCCTATTGGAGAAAACAAACCCAGTGGTGTAGGGGCTGCTCCTTGTTCTAGATCTGTACTGGATTCACTAGCACTGGGGAGGCAAAGCTGAATGCAGGGGCATCAAAGCCTCTGTAGGGTTCTCTAGATAGAAGTATTTATACTTCTGTTGAAAAAAGTAGATTTTACTTCAGCTATTATTTGATAGGTTATATGTATAAAGAGAACAGTAGCTTTCAACTGTGTGGTACTGGAACAAAGTAACTTTGCTGATAACAGATCTCCTGCTCTTTTAGGATGCCCTTGCTCTCATCAGATTAGACGATCTTTTTCTAGAGTCCTTTGAAGTTACAGACGGTGAGTATTTTCTGCTGCAGCATTCAAAAAGTCACGTGTGCGTCCTACAAGTATGGGTTTGTTTTCTCTTTCTCCCTGCTCCACTTGTATCACTTCCCCTCAAGGATCAGGAAAGCCAGAAACATCTAATTTTATGTAGCACTGGGACTCCTTGGAGTCCCCTGTAGAGCAGGATCTAAACCTGATCTACTTCATTTCTACCAGTCTTAACTTGGTGCACTTTGACTCCATTTCCTCAACATGAAGTGCAGTGCCTTCCTCTGCAGTTCCAAAGGAGAGTTTGGCATGCCAGAAGCCCTGTGTGAGCACTGGATGCAGTGTGCACTACTAGTTAAAAAAAGCTGAAATCCAGATGGATCTGCGTTGACCAGTTGCTTTCGTAATGCTTGGAGTGTTTCCAGCAACTTGACCAAGGGAAGCACTAACAGGTACACACCACTGCTGTTACCCTGGGCATGCTACTCTCATTTCAGTCAAACCTTTGAAAGGAGATCATCTGTCAAGAGCAATAGGGAGAATAGCAGGGAAAGGCGGAAAAACCAAATTCACCATAGAAAATGTAACCAGGACACGCATCGTTCTTGCTGACACGTAAGTACAGACTGACTTGCTCCTCCTAGGCAAAGCACAGCCCCTCAGCTAATCCATGCCCTCTGCCAGGCATGGATTACTTGAATAACAAAGATAACTTGAATTTTATGAAACTGTTACAGAGTAGTAGTAAGAAAAAATATTTAAGAGAATATTTTAATGAACACAAGTTATTTGACCTTTTGTTATGAGAATGATAGTGTCACCAGCACACCTAGAATTCAGTAATTCCCCACGGCATAAGAATTCCTTATGAATAATCAAAGTTGATGTCACCAAGCCAGCAACGTTTTCCTCCTGAAACTGCTACACTGTTAAATTTGCAAATGGTAACATTTATTTTAAAATTATTTAGAAGAGCACAGGTCTTATGTTTTAGGTTTTGTGGGTTGGGGTTGTTGTGGGTTTCAGTTGGGTTGTTCTTGTTTACAAGTGTAGAAAAGAAATTAGTACACTAATACAAAATTCTACATTGATCTCTAACCTTCAACTCTCTACTGACTCTGTAATCTCCTTAATTACTTTCTGTTAACTACTGCTACTTTGCTTTTTACAGAAAAATTCATATTTTGGGATCTTTTCAGAACATTAAAATGGCACGAACAGCAATTTGCAATCTAATTTTAGGTAAGTCCTTTTATCTAACTTTCACTACATACAGATACCTTGCAGATTGAGAAACTGCTTTGTAGCTGTCACCATCTTCCCTGGCCTGTCCACACCTACATTTTGAGTAAGTAGCTCGCTGGCAGTTGGCTCATTGCTCGTAAGAGAAAAATTTAGGGGAGAAGCACAGAATCCAGGATTTGCTTTCTGGCTCCAAAACCTTTGCCCCATTGCAGAGAGATGTTGTGCTTTTTGATTTAGCTGCAGCATTCCCTAAGGGGTCTTGAGCCAAAGGGGTCTTTAACCCACTGTGAAAGCAGAAGTTCAACTCTGCAGTTGCAGTAAGACAGGGTGACTGACCTTGATCATCCTTCTCACCCTTTGGCTTAGTTCTCCACTTTTAACACCGGCGTAAGTGCAACACATCCATTTTTGTAACAAATTATCTCATGTGCTTTGTGCTTTCTTCTGCAGGAAGTCCTCCATCCAAAGTTTATGGCAATATTAGGGCAGTGGCCAGCAGAGCAGCTGAGAGGTTCTGAGCTGCACCACGAAGGACTCGGGCTCAAAGTCCAGGTCCTGGACACACAAGAAGCCTAGAGCTACAGAAGCCATCAGTTTTCTGGTAGATTTGGAAGCCCAGAAGAAAACCAGGACTGTTTGTGCAGTGTGACTGCCTTTGGACATGTAGTGTGATTTGAACATACCTAATGTTTCTGTCTAGTCATTAAAAGGTATTTTAAATTGTGTCTATATCAAAAGTACATGATTTTACTTGAACAAACAAACTTTGTCTCAAACAAAAACCTGTTTCATTACAGATTTTCTGAACATCAGACTTAAGAGGCTGCTTCTTCAGAAAGCCTTGGCGTTTAATGTTTTGAGCCTAAAGGAATTGGCAGAGCTAAGCATTTATAACCACAGATCATGGTTTTAGTATCTTCCTGAAAAAAGGAGGATTCAGCTAGAATACAGAGTTCAATGGCAGGCTGTCCACTGAGTCTCTGCTGCTGCTGGAACAATGCATCACATGAAAAAAGGAAGATGAAATAGTAAATAATATATTTCAACTGAATCATGAATCTGATATAGATTCCTTAATTCTTAAAAATGATCTGTAAGGGCAGCCTAGAGAAGCCAAGACCCACCAAGTTAAGTACTTTCCAGTGTACTACAGTACCAACAAATGTAAGGTCCTGTGTCTCCTCTTTAAAATGCTACATAAGTAGCATAATCCAACAAAAGCTGGGGGAGAGATTAGAGAGATCAGTCCCAGTATGATTGAAAAATGAGCCCTCCTAAACCTGCCAGTCAACCTTCTGACAAGTATCTTGCAAAATAATTTAGTTCTGCCTCAGAAAACAAAAACTGAAATGAGATTATCAAACACACATGGAAATTGAGTAAGCATTTAGGTCAATGTCCAAGTTTCCAGAGCAGCACTTCACAGTATGGGATTATTACCACAGCCAAATTGATTCAAGCCTTCAGTTGTCAACAGATCTAAGATCTGCTGAATTACCTAAACACACACAGTTCAGCAGTCTAAGCTACACAGGGGACTGCATACCCATTCTGAGCAGCTCCAGGTACACAGACGTGGTCACTATGTTTTCTGTTCAGTGGCTGCTTATGTCATTTATTTCAAGTAGCTTGAAAGATAAGGGAGAGTGAGACAAAAGCACACAAAATTAATGTTTATCCTAAATCAGGTGCATACCAACACTGACCCAAAGCAGCAGAAAGGAGAGGGCAGCACCCAGAAGGTCCAAACACCTGCACCCTCAAAGGGCACAGCACAGCTGCTGTGAAGGGCATACCTGTGCAAGGAGGGCCGGTGTCATCAGCACAAGCCTCAGACCTTTTTCCTGAGAAAGGAACTACCTTTCTTTCTCTACCTACATTAATGTTAGGGTGGGTTGTTACGTGTTTTTTTAAAAAAACACTTTCCTCAGGGATTTCAAACAAAGTATGTTATCCACTTTGAACATTTAGCAAAGAGAACCAGATGTACCTTTAAACAACCTCAACATGTCTTGAAACACTGAAATGAACCTTGGAAGCATTCAGCAGACTGTACCCTCTAGAGTTTTTCAGTAAATCTTAATAATTGAGGAGTGGACAAAGAAATATGAACAAGTTTTCTTTAAAGCGAGGTGCAGAGCTGCTTTAAGGTGAACAGGAAAGGTACCGAGCACCCCAGCCAAGGTTCAAATATTTTATTTTGTATTCATATAGTATGAAGGTTCTTATAATTCCCACAACATATGATGTAGCATGCAGAGGAAAAACTAAACATTCAACATAAATCATTTTTCCCCACACAAACTAAAAAAAAAAACCAAAAACCTCATCCCTCCCCTTCCAGTCCCCCTAAGGAAATAACATTAGCACTAATTTCTATAATGCCAGCCAAGATATGCACAAGCAAGAAAAACTGAAAGCATTTGCTAAAATGTTTGTAACAAATACTTATGTACAAAAAATTCACAAAAGACTAATTCCCCCTTGAAGCAGAGCACATGGCAGTTGACACTGGAACAGATACAACCACTGGCTGGGATTATAAACCACGTACTGATCCAGAGGAAGAAAAAAGTTACATGTAGTGGAGATTTTTGTTTTGAACATTAACATTTACCAAAGTTTGGCAACATTATCTTTTTAATTATGCAAATTATGTAAACAAGAGGAACATTTCAAATCGATCTACATGCAAAACTTCATGTCATGCAAGGACACTAAGCACCTGGATTTCTTTCTCACAGACAGAGCCCATGATGTGCAGCACTCAGTTGAAGGAACAGCTATGGCAGACAGGTGCTTGATTGAAGAGGTTCAGACAACCTGCACTTTCCACTGCTCATTATAAAACAATTTTTTTTAAATAGAAAAACTACTATACAGGAAAGATGTACTGTCCTAAAAAATCTAGCAAATGTTTTTCTTCCAGCCAATAGTACCACTGCAGAAAAGGGAAGGGATGATATAAAGTTGTAAAACATGGCTCACTACTTTTATATCACACAAATATATCAAGTTACCTTCCATTACAAATTATGATATGGACAAATCTAGAAATGAAAAAAAATTCTCCAGGAAAAGGACTGGAGAAGCACAGGAGGTATAAATTTAGATAGCGTGAAGTTTTCCTCCTCTATGGCATAGGTTAACAAGATTTCCTCCCTGTATGAATCATATATACATACATATATAAAATATTACCAGTTATTTAGCTACCTGTAGTATTTCTTAAATGCAATGGTTGAAACAACAGAATTTAAGTGGCAAGAACATTTTATAATCTAAGTACTGTATAAAATACGTAGATGGGAATCCTGCAGAGTTTTGTTGATCCTAATTTCATTAAGCTAAGCAGAAGAGAAAATCATGAATGTGTCTATCATCTTAAGCAGCTGTATCTAAACTGAACCCAGAACAGCAGAGTTGTCTTGGCTTCAGGACAGCTGTAACTGCTCCCAATTCCTGCGTGACGGAAACAGCCATCAAAGCATTCCGCAGTCGCTATATGCACACGAGGACTAGTTCTTGGCAGTTGCATTAAACTATATTCTCATATTAAGTAGAACTGTACTAAGTTATTTATCAAAGAGACACAGTCCCTGGTAATATATTAACAGGTATAAATAAACTTAAGTCTCCCGTGTTACAAAAAAAAGTAATTAAGGTGATTTAATAAGAAGCAATTCTTTGTCAGCCATTCAATATATAGAAACATCTGAACAGTCACAGGAAAAGGAAAAGAGTTGACCTAAGACCCAGTTAAAATTTTACATTCTTCTACTACATATATAAAACTGTGTGAAATAAAAGTAAGGATGTATATCCATATATTGAACTGTTAATATTCTGCTTGGCACTTTGTACTCTAGTTTTGTTTCTGAATCAAGTATATTAAATTAAAGCCCACCTAGCTACTACATATAGAAAGCTACATATATATCTATATATAAATACACACACACATATATATATATAGATAGATATTTCCTTGTTATAAAAGATGAAGAAAAATAAATTAAAAAGCCAACCCCTTCCCTTTCTCCGCCACACTGATATGCTCTTTCCATCTTTGCTGTCCTTCAGACTTTAAAGTGCTACACTGAGTTATTGAGAGAATAAAAGTTCAATAACACTTAGTTGGCTTCATGAGGCTCATGTTGGAAAATGTGGCTTCACAGAGAAAAATACTTCCATTTAAATACACAGAGAGCATTGCTGGACGTCTGGAGCAGATCTTCAGAGATGGAGAAGAAAGCAAAAGTGTTGGGTGGTGCCCTACAGAGTCACACATCTACGACCATCTTTTTGTGGATATCTAGGCCTCCTACAACCTGGGAGAAAAATAAGGTTCAGAAAGATGAGAACTGAAAGTTAGCAAGGTACAAAGAACACATTCAATAGAGACATTGAGGTCAATCATAAAGGCAGTACTTCACTGGCCTCTCCAAACTGATTAACATTTTAGAAGTACTGTGAAAGATTAGTTATGTACAAACCAAGGTAGTTCAATATTAATACAATATACACGCTCAAGGGCCTGAAAACCAGTGCAAATAACACCATTTTGGCAATCCTCTCCATCTCATATTATGATCTTGTTTGTGCATGTTAAATAAAATGGTGACTTCTAAAACTGTGAACCTGTAAAAGTGTGAACCTTCCCAGGAAAAGGAAAGGTTAGAAACAGCAGCAGGATTTCTCACAGAACTGCACACATCCAGAGAAGAATTACCGGTGTTCACAGGCATGTGATCCATGCAGACCAGCAGGAAAAGGAACAGTGCCATGTCAGAGGAACATTTTATAATGCAGAACAAAATTCAAAGGCCAAATGGTATTTGCCAAAGACAGCAAATGGAAAAGCATTTTTGTAGATGCACAGTGCAAGATTCAGTAAATGCAAGGGTAAAATGCAAGAAAAAGAGTAAAAAGTTGTAGAACTGGAAAGTGTCTTGTCAGGAGATCAATAAAAACTGAAGAAATTAAAAGAAAGGAAGAGGAAAATCCATCAGTAGGACAAGACAGGAAGCCTGGGCAGAAGCCCAAGGACAAAAGAAGAGGGAACATCATATTTGATGGATGACTGGAAGATGACAGCCAGTGCAAGAGAAAAACAAGTAATGCACTAATCCAGGCATTTGCAGACTGCAGCTCTGACTCCTTTGCAGATTATTTTTTTTTACATGATGCCACAAAAATAATTAAACTTAAAAAAAAAAAAAAGCCCCAAAATGCAAACAACAGAATGTTTTCACTTTAGTAGCTGGCAGGATGGCAACTTATTTCCACCACCCTCCCTCCCCCACCCCTTTTTTTTGGAACTCACATTTTTTTTTGAGTATGAACAAGTTATGTTTGAACTGAAGCTGTATATTCAAAGATTAGGAAAGAAAGCAATGCCCAAACCATGCTATCAGGTGTATCTTCCTTAATATACCATTTAAAACCAATGTGTGAATGCTCATTATTGCAGTTTTCAAAGTTTCAAGATTCAATGTGTTATTTACTTTCTTTGAGAAAAGAATTTAAAACTTGCTGTGAACTAATTAAATATACCACATGGGTTGAAATCTACTCCTTCAAGTATTAAATGCTACATTTAAGCATTCTGTTCAGTAAACCTCTAAGTTTTTAAAATGTGCCTTTCCACTATTTACTCCTTTTTCCAGAGCAGCACTTGAGAGGCTTTTTTTCTCTCTGTAAATGACACAACTTTTCTTTAGAAGTTACTTACAGCACAGAATTCTTCAAAGGATATTCTTCCATCACCATCCTTATCTGCATTAATTATGGTTTTATCTACAATTTGCTGTAACTGAGTGTCTTTGAGATTGTTCCCAACCATCATCTTCAGCACCTGGAAGAGCTCTCCATTTGAGATATAGCCATCTTTGTCCATATCATAAATGCGAAAAGCAACTGCAGAAGTAAAAAGAAAAAAAAAAATCAAAGATAAATAAACCAACAATTTGGTAGCAACTGTGGTTGGAAAAAAAATATATACCCACTTTAGAAAATGTTTTAGCACCAGCAGTAGAAGAATTCTATAAACACCAAAAAAAGAAAATCTTCCCCACCACAAGTAAAGGACCCAGGCAGCAAACAAATTACAATTTTCCAGGAAACAGATGACTCAAAATCCCATCTGGTTACTTTGCTGCAAACAACTTGGCATCAAGACTGAATTCATTTTTAAACATTTCAATCTTAGTTATTTGGAAGCTACATCCGTAACTGAACCTGTCTCTTTTCTACTCCAAAAGCCTGAGTCTGGAGATGCAGTTCTGAAATAAGAATTTAACGCTTTTCTACTGTAATAGCAAAGAATTGAGTATTGTTCTTAGGCCCTGTAAGTTCACAGAAGTATGTAGCAAGCTGTTCTTAAATGAATTTACTTTTTTAAAAAACAGAAAGCAACTGAAATTCTTCAGAAAGCAGTCAACCTCTTCCAACCTTCCCTACAGAAAAGACTGCTGACAAATTTTTACACAAATAAATGACAAAATATGCAAAAACTTTACAATCTACTTTCATTATTTTCCACTCTTTACAACAATCTGGATTTGCCAATTTCTTAATCTTAACTTACAAAAGTATATTTTTGAGCATCAGAAAATTTTTGTAACGGAAAATCAAAATACTTACACCTCAATTTCTGTTCTTTATCTCCTTTGACACTGAACTGGGAGACTCCTTCTATGAATTCTAAATAATGCAAGGAAAACATGTACAAAAAAGCGTATTTTTTTAATAAACAAAGAATTCAACATTCAGAAAATTTTAGAAATTGTAAAAATAATCTAAATTACCCTCAAATCTTCCAAATATTGCCCACCTTGTGACACCTAAATGTCTGTGTACTTTGATATTTTAATGTTCTTCAGTGGGAGGAACACCAAATCCAATGCAGCACTCATTAAACAGACTTGGTCACACCAGGATTTAAGTAATTTTGTTGCTAGACCTTCACAAGAATCTGACAAAAAACTCTTATGATCTTTACTAAAGCTACTCCAGTTGGGACTCTAATTGTACAACTCCTCTTAATGTACAAATGTTCTCAATGTAAAGAATTACACTGAAACTGAAAACTGCTTTTAAAGAAATACCAAAATAGTATTTTTCTAGAAAAGAAGATTGATTTTGCCAACTTCCTGTTCCCTCCCAAGCGGAACAGCTCTTGATAACTGTATTAATCATAGCTCAGTGTCACAGACAACATGATCCTCATTGTTCATGACTACCTATTTTTTGCAAGGGAATTTTGAATAGTTCCATGCAACAATTACTGCTTTTGATCAAAATTCAACATTCTGGTTATACTGTAGTTATCCCTATAGAAATTTAAGGGGTTTTGGAAAGGACAGAAGCTCTTGTATGTTAATATCTTATTTAAAATGTCAGCCTTTCAGTGTAAATAAAACTTTAACTACTTTATCCAGTCTAAAAAAATGCAAAGAAATACTGATTAACCTTCTCTAGTCATAAGCAACAAGAAATACTTAGCATTACCTTGAACAGAAGTTACAAACATTATCACTTCTAAGGGTCAGAGACTGTTCCAAGATGAAGTAGTAATGAAGGAACCTGCTGGCCCTTTTAATCATGAATATTTAAAATAAGTCTAAAATTTTGAAAAATGTACTAAATCAAATCTTCTGGGTTGTTTGAATTTTTTTCCTTCAAGTATCAAAGATCTACCTAAAAAGAATCCCATAAAAGAAGTACCAAAGGGAAGACCTGGGCTCCTTTCTATTTTCTAAATACTCCAACAACTGACAAATTTCATTTGGATATTTGGATAAACACAACTTACGCAGAAGCACACCACTTAGCCCACCCCACTTTCTTCGGTCTCTCCTTAGCATCAAAATGAAGAGCCTAAATTGGTGTACTTCAAGAGATATTTAATGAGTAGTCCTCCATCAGCATGACCTTAAAAGCTATTACTCAACAATCTGCTCTTTTAAAAATTTCACTCAAAGTCCCCTAATGCACCAGAGAAACTAGTTTTACTAGGAATTAGCACCTTATTTTGATTAGCAAATCATCTTCACCTCTCTTCTTTCAGATGAAGAAAAACATGAATTCCAAAGTTTGAGGAATTCTGAAGTACCACCACCTGTCACAAAACACTGTGCCTTACCTTTGAAATCCACTTCTCCATTGCCATCTGTGTCAAATATATCTATTACTCGCTGTACTAATGGGTTCTGTTGCAGTTCAGGTAAAGACATGAACTCTTCCACGCTCAGAGAACCGGAGTTGTCCAAATCAAGCTTCTTAAATCTCTTCCCTAGTCGTTTTATCTCATCAGCATCAACTGAAATGAAAAACAACCCCGTACTTATTCTCAGAAAGGCTTCAGTAAACCCTTTGCAGTTAAACACAAGGTACATTTAATTGCTTTCCTACGAGATTTTCTCCTACCTTTATTATAAATTTATTATATCTATAAAGGTAACACGAAATTCTAAAGACAAACACAATTTTCTTTTAAATAAGACTTACCTTT
>VZTN01019149.1:138390-149699 GCA_013400515.1 Erpornis zantholeuca | reverse complement strand
ATGACAGAGAGTTCTCTGTCTCAGAGAGTTTGAGGTTTAATTCAATAGGTCAGACAGATCTCTGAGCTCTGGAAGGTAAGAGTTTTCTTAATTAGTTTCCCTAATGCCCATTCCCTGTGAATTGTGTCTAGTCACTTAATTAAGTTTCAACCTAATTTACGTTTTCACAATAATTCAATAGTTCAATATTTTCAAAATAATTTCATAATAATTTGATAATTTCACCTATTAGTGCAGGGAAGTAATAGAGTTTGTGATAGAGTTTCTCACTACATAATTTATACTTTAGATTAGAATAAAATGCTTTAATAAAATATAATTATTTTCCTCACAGGGTGGATCATTTATTGCAACCAGTGGATCGAGTAATCAGGTCAGGATTTTTGTTGTTTTTAACTAGTTTTGTTCAGATAGGTTCCTAGTAATTAAACAAATTAAATTCAGGAGTCAAGAGTTTAAGTAGTTTTACATGGAACATTGGTGGGTGATGTTATCCATTAATTTGTAAATGAAGTCACTCAATTCACATTAAATTTATCAGAAATGGCTCTCTGAAATCACTTTTTAGCACTAGTTCAATACACCATGTGTTTTATGGGTGATAGCACAATGGTGATACTCCTGACTACCCTGAGACTTCTCCCTTGCTGGGGCACCTGTCACTGAGACATGGCACTGAGAGATGCACTATGGGGCTGGCTTCCAAAGCAAACTTAACTGTACACATCTGTCCTGTCCCCTCATTTGTGCTGGGTACAGGAAAACTCACACCTACTCTGTAGTCCCACTGGCTTTCTTCCCCTAAAGAGTTTTGCATCTGAAATGAGATTTTATTTGAAATTTCCACAGAGCAATATTTGTTTCCTTTTTTTTTTTAATTTGTAGGGTGGTTGCATTTGTCCTGATGGAAGCAGTGGTCACAGACAGGTAATTATTTTTCTGAGTTTATACTTCCTTCTACATAATGGAGTATTTTAATTTNTTCTGAGTTTATACTTCCTTCTACATAATGGAGTATTTCAAATTAATTACCTTGTAAATATGAACATTTGGTTAACACTAAACATAAATGGTAATTTCCTTGGTATGGGTAGAACTATAGACAATTAAATGAAATAATTAATTCCACTTAACTGCATAATTACCATTTGGCCACTTATTTTCTGTAAGTGTGCTTGGTGATCCAGATGCTCTGTCACTCTGATCATTATGTGCTAATTATTTGTTATTTTCAAAAACCAGTAGTAGTACTTTCAAATACCTTGTAGTAACCACAGTATTTAGTTGCATTCAGCTTAGTTTCCTTGTCTTTCTCACTGGTACAGTATTGTGATAAATATTTCAAAATATAATCTCCTAAATCAACATTTAAACTGTTCTTTTCGCTAAAGAGAATCACTGAAATTTTACTGTCAGTTGCACTGGATAAACTTTTCTTTTAGGCAATGCCTCTGTGCCAGGAAAAAGGCCAAGGAATGTGCTTCTGTGGGCATTATAGACTAGCTTTAGCAGGCTTCTGGCTTTCAAAGTTGCCCTGGATTCTAAAGTCACCTGTCTTCTATCAGGATACATATTTCTGAACCTTTTATTGAAGCTGTGTTTACATAAACCTATTTGAATGGTGTAGAATTTTGTTTTCGTTTTGGATTTCAACAAGCATTTTGAGGATTATTCTTTCTATAAAAAAACCCATGCTCTTTAAGCAAACTAATTGTATAAAGAAATGACTGCTTTCTGAACTTAACTTCATTAACTTAAAATACAGCAACAATAATTTTGGTCAGGTACAATACCACCTCTTTCATCCAATTGAGGCTAAGCAGTAATCATGACCTACATGCCTTAAAATATAAACTAATCTATTAAAATAAATAATACTGAAACTTCATTGAGGAAAAATCTTTTTATTTGTTGCATGATTGTATAAAAAATGCCATTTATAAAGAAAAATGTGCAAGGTTTTTTTTCATTCTGATAAATATTTTCTTTTCATGATTTAATTGTTGCAAAAATCCACTTAGTTTTTAACAGCTTGGCTGAGAGAAGATAGTATACTTAATTGCTATCAACAAAAATTTTCAACACGAAGAAAATAAGACATCAAAATTGGACACATTAGAAACCAATTCTCAGTGCAGATGTGTCCTCTTTCATACACAAGAACTTGTTTTCCAGTTCGCAGTCATATCAGCAGATCAAATTTATTTTTGATAAACTGTGTAGCAATAGACTTGATCTTTGCCCTCACCCAACACTAAAATTGAGTGATCTTTGCAAAGGAATAAACTGAATTAAAAAATCAACTTTCTTTTCTGTCCAGGGCCCTCTACACATGGCAGCTACGGTGCTTAGATTAGAATTTGAACAGACTGACCAAGATAGGTTACATTCTAAAAATGAAAAAGCAAGCTGTAGGTAGATGTATACATACAAACAAACTGCTGTTCATAAATCTTACAAAAAAGAGAGAGTCATCTGCTTCCTAGGGAAGTGGTCACAGCACCAAGCCTGACAGAGTTCAAGAAGCATTTTGACAATACTCTCAGGCACATGTGACTCTGGTGTCCTTTGCAGGGCTGGGAGTTTGACCTGATAATCCCTTTGGGTCCCTTCCACCTTAACTTATTCTGTGATTCTGTGATTTCTCGAAGATTCTTCAGCACACAAGAAAAAAAATCTTGCAAAAAGCTTTGTTCTAGATTTAAAAGCTATGAGTTACACAAAAGTCTCTTCAAGCCTGGAGAATATTGTAAATTAGGAGTCAAAGCGATACATATTTAAACCACCTTGTTTCAAAGGAAAAAATGGTTTTACTTATGTGGATCCCCAGATTCCTCACACTGCAATTATTCTGTTTTTTCTCCAAGCTTCATTTAAAGGCAAGATCTTAGTCTACAAATACTCTCGGAGGAAGCAGTCTAACCATGGAATAATACTTTCCCTGTTTTGTATATAAGGGGGAAGTGACAGCAATAATGAATGTTGTGTACTGGTAAATAGTCTTCTCCTTTAAGTGGTGAGCTGAAAAATATGCTCTCCTACATACTCTTTACATTTTAGAAGTTCAGTACTCTGGCAGTTTTTATAAAGACCATCAAGGTCATGACCACCTATGACAACACAGAGTCTGCCAGGTATGACATAAGATTCTGTGACTAGAAAGAGTAAAATTAAATGTCAGTACTACTTTCAGATCTTTTAACCTGAACAGGAAATACCAGAACTTGCTAAAGGTTTCCTTATCTCTAACAAAATGTACCAAGCAGCATTCTCTTTTAATGGTTGCTGTAATGTTTTATTTGAAAGAATAGAAACTCAGAATGGACTCATTTATGTAAATATCTGTTTGCAAGAAAATAGCTAGTCTGTGTTTCCATTTCAGGGAGCCCCAGGTTCTTCACACAGCACATATTCTGGTAACCAGGTAAACATTCAGATAAAATGCCCTATTCACAAGCTCCATCTAAAAACCTTCCCTGAAGGAGTAGCCAGATATAAACCAGTAACCCATTCTGTCTTCTGCACAGGGAGGGCCTTACTTCTATCCTGGAGGATCCTATGGACAGGTAGTAGTTCTTCCTCCCTCACCAGGATAACACAGACTTCCACTCTCCTGGTTCCTTCACTCCCAGTATTGTGGGTGCTATGACATATTATAATTACAGACCCAACTGCTGTCCCTTAAAGCAGAAAACTGAAACTAACCCTGATGCAGCCTGGTGGTGTGCAGCTTGACAGAGAGCAGTACAGAATAGTAGCTGCAGTTTCTTTGCAGAATTAAAGTGCCAGCAGCCTAAGAAAATTGCTGCCAGATTTCTTTCACTTTAACAATAATGGTCTTGAGTTTTACTTAGGCACATAAAAATTAGCTCAACGCTGGGAGAAAGGGTGTGCAGTGAGAACCAGATATGCAGGCATTTAAACTCTCATCTGCAAGAAAATAGCTGGTCTGTGTTTTTCTTTCAGGGTGGCCCAGGTTCTTCCCACAGTTCCTACTCTGGTAACCAGGTAAATATTCAGGTCACTGTACCTGTACAGGAGCAGTCTAACATAGACCTTGATAGAACATTCAACTACAAACCAAAATTTCTATGTTTTTTCTGCAGGGAGGGCCTTCTTTCTATCCTGGTGGATCTTATGGACAGGTAGATGTTCTTTCTTGTTTCTAGAGATAATAGAGTTCTTTTATTTTCACTCCTATTCTGTCCTTGAATGATCGAAAACACTTTCTTGGGAGAATAAAATTAATCAGCTTTTTGTATTTTCTTTTCAGGGAGGGTCTTCTGCTTATGATGGCAGCAGTGAATCTTATGGTCAGGTAAATACTCTTTTTTTCTCTTTGTGTAAATATTGCTGAGGGCCAATACCCTGGGTGAAGTAAATATACAGCAATATCTGTATTTTGGCTCTCACTATATTCTAATGATAGTGGTATTTTCTTTGAGGAATGAGTAAATTTGTATATATTTTTAACTAAGTAGTCTGGAAGTTTACAGGGGAGTGAAATGTGGGATGCATCCAATCTTTAAGGCTTACTCTTCTCAACAATGCTAGCTCTGAATTACCTGCAAGATGAAGATCTCTTCAAAAGTGGAGTTAGAATTTGAGTTAAAAAATATGTTACATTAGTGTTTTACAGGGACATAACTCTGAGTTGTTTAACCATTCTGATAACTAAGTAAAGAATCATATTTTTTAAATCTGCCAAGAAGGAGGTCCCTACAGTAAGCATCAAAAAAAAAAAAAGAGTCTGTTTGCAATACAAAAATTACTTATGTTTTCTGAACAGGGTGGATCTTCCTCATATAGTGGTTCTGACACTTATGGCCAGGTAAATGTTACTTGTCTCCCACATCAAAAGCTTCAGCTTGCTGCGTTGGTTATTATGTGTACTGTGTTCTATGTTTCAGTTATTTTTAAGTGATCATGACCACAAAAATGCCATTTTGTCTTTTGTTTCTGTTTACTTTTGTAACAACTAAAAATGTTTCTATAATGTAGAGAACATGATGCACTATGTAGGCTGTTTTTAACTGTGCCCTGTGACTTTTCAATGCTTTGACTACTTTATTGTTTCTGCTTTAGCATAACATTTCCTCATTCAAAAGGAAAGTATTTTGTGCATTTACATGCCTTACTTATGCAGAAGATGTTGAAAGTTTCAATAATGGGATTTTTGAATATAAAGAGGGATAACTTTGCAAATTAACTTCATTGAAAAGTTTTTCCTTATAAAAATGCATGTTTGCAAGGAGGGGTTTTTTTCCAGCCTCTTCTGCTTAAGCAACAGGTAAAGTTACATATTTTTTCTTTTCTTGCCCATTCCCTAGTTTAGGTAAAATTGGAGATTCTAAGTGGTTAGTTAGTTTTATTCTTCTGTTTTACATTCTGCACAATTAATAACATGTAATGTAAGAGTCCTTTTTGTATGAAAATTAATTTTTTTCATTATTTTACAGGATTCACCTTCCATGGGAGCCAGTGAAACTGATGATAGTGTAAGCATTTCTTTTCAACTTATCAATCTCATAATTCACTACCTTTTAAAGTATCTAGGTACTTACATGGACCTTTACCTTATCTGATGTCACATGATTGTGCTATGCATGATCAGGACTTCACAAATTAAAATTGCAGTTACAACAGTTCCGTCTTCTAACAATCAAACATTTTTGAATTGGTTATTAGAAGTAGCAATTATAAAGCTCTTTTTATTTCACGATTTCCATCAAAACTCAATATTAGTATATGACTACTTCTGTCTTTCCATCCCCACTTTCCACTACATTTTGTTTGTTTTTCCAGTGCCAGATATTTAAGATTCAAGTTCTTTCATCTCTATATTGCATAGGAATGGTCTGTTTTCATAGAGTGGTGAAAACTGCCTGCTTTTCTTAAGATGCCTTTTCTCCTGACTAAAGTATATTTCCTGTTAATTCTGCTGAACTGTTTATAAAACTTTACAATTTTAAAGTGTTTTCCAGGGTACTTGTTAGTAGGAAATTGCTCTCTACAAATAATTATAAATTCAGCTGTGCACTTTGGCCACAAGTATACTGGGTCAATAGCTTCAATGCAGTTTCTGTATCAAAATCTTCTTATGGATACTCAAGAAAACTAAAATATGATTCTACAGAGAGCCCAAAAAAGCCCCCTGAAAGAAACTAAGGTATAACAACAGATGTGTACCACACCTTGGTCTTAAAATATCCAGACAGCTTTGCAAATGCTGATGTTTTCTGCTGAAACATTCTGGAGGAAATAGAATAGATCGAGATGTGATCTCATTCCTTTATTTCAGCATATCAGTATATATTTCCCCTTTCAAAATAAAGAAATGCCATTCTCCAGAAATGAGCAGAGCAAGAATTTGTAGACTGCTTATCCTACAGCCTACATCTTGAACCTTCCCACAAGCAGTACATTCCTTTGCCTTCCACCCTTGCATAGAAAGAAACAGTAATATTTGCCTGGCAGTAACTAGATTGTGATTTTTTTAGGATTCTGCCTTGCCCACGGGTGACAGCCAAAGTGAACGGGTAAGTCTCTCCTTCCTCACGCATTGCCACGCGCCGGCCCCAGGGCTCGGCAACTGCCAGCACCTAAGTTACACCTTGTGTGGAAACCCTGGGCTTCCAGTGTGGGACAAAAAGTCCTCCAGCACAGAGGGAATGAGGACATGGCTGACCAGTTAAAGCTCTGCTAGAAATCCCAGCTGATGCTGAGATGTGCCCTTGAATCTCAAACCATCATCACAAATGTGATAGCATCATTTACTTGTTTGAGTCCTTGCGCTTTTTAAATCATCACTTTACTGCAAAGGGCTTCAGTACCGGAATCTGTCCAGCACTGATTCTAAATGCAACCCTTTGATTTGTTGTGCTCTATAACTTACTTATGAAGGCTTCCATTTTCCTATAATTTTTACATGGCACTTATTGTATTTAGTGACACAGACTGATAAATTATTTTGTTGGAGCTATAACTCTTTCAGCTGTTGTATCCTAAAGAATATCTTCCACCAAAAGAGCAATTATCAATAGTCATGAAGGGGCATGTGCTGTTTTGTACAGAAAGACAGAAGATTTTTTTGTTTTTCTTGAACAATCCATGATAGAAAAATAAGGAATGTGGAGAAGTGAGAAAGAGTGTTTATCTTCTACTCCGATCTTTCCAGATTTTGGGGTTTGGTTTTTTCATGTAATGTCAATACATTTTTCCAGGGTTTTTATTCCCCAGGAGGCAGCCAGTCAGGTGGACATGTAAGCATCTATTTTATTTATTATTTGCAGTTCCCTTCCAAAACGGCTGTACTATTTAAAAACTAACCCAATGAGTATATTAAACCAAACCATTTATTTCCTAGAATTTCATGACATCTGGAATCATGTCTTGTGAAATTAAATTGCAAACTGTTTGAATGAAAAATTTAAAATTGTGTGTGTACGACAGTCTTGTTCTCCAGAAACCATTTCAAACAGAAATAAACTGGGTCTGCTTTTTGCAGGGGTCATCTTCTCAAAGTGGTAGCTACTCTAGTGGACAGGTAAATATTAAATCTCTGTATTTTTCACCTCAATTATCTGTCATACGAAAGCTTGAGGCCTCATATTGTATTATAGCAATTTTTAATCTGTGACCAAGATTGATTTATTCTTCCTTACATATCTCTATGTAAAAGTCCAAATGCAAGCAGAGTAGTCAAAATAACATTCATGTATTAACTGATGTTTTAACACCAGGAAAAATAAAAGTAATAAATATTTGTCATTAATTTATAAATTTTAAATACAAAGTAATTTTTTTTTTTCAGGACTCATCTTCATCTGGAAGCAGCCAGTATGGTGGACAGGTGGGAAATTTTTCTTCTTTGTTGTTATCGTGAGGGTTTTTTTTCCCCCAATGTAGATATTTCAAGAAAATATTACCAGATTAGTAATACCAAAGTTTCCAGACTACTCTTTTTTTTTAATCCTCATTAAACTTTCTAAAGATAAAATTGCATTCTCAACCTGATAGGTCTTTTGAAACACAATTAAATGAGTACAAGACAATACCTTGTATTTAAATGTATGTGTCAAAGAATAAGTTTTTAAATGAGAATGTAACATTTACAGGGTTCACCTTCCTCAGGAGGCAGCCAGTCTGGTGGACAGGTATGATTTTCTTTCTCCACAGTCTTCAGCTGGGCTAGTGTCAGGCACTCAAATTTACAAACTGTTTTCCTTCATAAGAACCTTTGCCACTATCTTTCTTGCCCAAAGCCTCAGCAACACATTATTTTCTTTAGCCATGTCATTTGGACATCCTGCAAGTCAGAGTAGCCAGTGGTAACTGTTTGACACATGCATCTGAGCTTCTGTAGCTGCTTTGGTGCTACATAAATTTCATGCATATTGAAATTGGAAAGTGAGATGCTGACTGGTGAACTCCTGACCACCTCTCCATTTTATCAAAGTAGAAATCACCTGTCTTCTGTATAATCTGTAATATGAAACAGTACTGCATGTAGTCTAGGGGCTTTGGCCTGTTTAGGAAAAAAAATTGCCTTCTGTAGTACTACTCAGAATTTTTTACTCATCCTTTTCATGAGTAATGCTTTTAACATCATAAAAATTGTAAGTAAGAAAATTTGAAGATAAAAAAATTAGCAGTTTGTTGCCCCTTCAGAACAATAACAGTAGTAGCATTGGATGAAATAGACTCAGTTCTAGAAGCTGAGCAGTTAAGAATGTAGCTTTATGGTTTGTGTGCCTGGGATGGTGGAAGTAATTTGAGTTGTAACTTGAACCCATTTCAGTCCTGTGCTCTTGATATCTTCAATAATTTCTGCATTCTTTACAGGGTGGATGTGATTGTTCAGAGGGAAGTTCTGTAAGTGCTACTTGCTCATTGTACATTTTCTTTTACTAAACTATTTAACTGGAAATTTATGTGCGATCCTATTTATTTTCAACTTACTTATTTGAATATACTTAATTTTATATTCATTGTTCCTTTGGTGGCTTAGATGTTTCTGATATGGTAGGAGTTATTTCTCATTATGCCAAGATTCAGTGTTACAGAATAATTTAGGTTGGAAAATGCCTTAAGTCCAACAATTATCTCAGCACTGCCAAGGTCACCACTAAGCCATATCCCTAAGTGCCACATGTAATTGTCTTTTAAATACCTCTGGGGGTGGTGGCTCAGCCCCTTCCCCAGCAGCCTGTTCAGTGCTTGATGATCCTTTCAGTGAAGAAATTATTTCCTAAAATCAAACCTAAACCTCCCCTGGAGCAGCCTGAGGCCATTTCCTCTTGTTCTATTGCTGGTTACTTGAAAGAAGGGACCAACCCCCACCTGGTTACAGCTCCTTTCAGGGAGTTGTAGAGAGCAATAAGGTCCTCCCTGAGCTTTCTTTTGTCCAGGCTAAACAACCCCAGCACCTTCAGCTGCTTCTCACAAAGCTTGTCCTCCAGACCCTTCACCGGCTCCGTTGCCATTTTTGGACACAATCCCACACCTCAAGATCCTTCCTGTAGTGAGGGGCCCATAAGTGAACAGAGGATTCAAGGTGGCAGCCTCATCAGTCCCCCCTCAGTGGAGTGGGACAACCACTTCCCTATTGCTGCTGGCCACATTATTGCTGATAAAAGCCAGGAAGCCCCAGATTTAGCAGTGAGTTGCATTCTCTGAGCAGGGATGTCAGTTACCATACAGTATTTACAGAGAAGTGCATCTCTTCTCAAAAAAACCCAAAAGACTGCATTAAATACCAGAATTGATTGACAAAAGATCTGTCATGAAAGGAAGCTAAAATAATACCAAGTCAAAAATTTGTATCAAAAAATCAGCGTTTACCAAATTGAAAACAAAACCAAAAACTGAGTTACTTCTCACTTGTGCTTTTAAGTCCATATGAAATTATTTAAGGGCTATGAAATAGGGTAATCCCTGCTTCCCAAAGCAAATCATATGTGGTCAATCAACATGTAGCATGTAAAGGACATTCCTGCACCTTTGGTAGTACTCTTATTTCCTAGGCAATGAGTTATGGGTAGATATAATATGATCCTTCATGATTTATGATCTTCTGGGCCAAAAAAAGGCTTTTTTCTCTCTTGGCAAATTGATAAAAGTAAGTAAGTGTAATTGTAATTAATTTCAGTCTGGGATATTCTTCCTCCGAAATGGCATAGAACAGACATTCTAAGGTTTTGTTTCGTTTCTAGTTTATGATCAAAGGCTAATTTTTCTTTTCTTTTTTTTCTTTTCTAGGGCGGATCCCCTTCTTTAGTCAGAAGTGATTCCTCTGCAAATGTAAGCAATGTTCATCAGATTTTAAGTGTGTCCTCTATTTGCTTTATCAATATAATGGCTAGAGAGGATAAAAAGAGTCAGTGCCTAATAGAAGTCATACACTTGTGAAAATAACCTACTTCAGTTACAATTAAAAATACACACAGGGCATCCTTTATAATGGTAACTAAAAAATACACATAGGGCACTCATGCAGCACTCCCAGTTTGTCTTTCCATTTGAAATAGTTTTCATTCAAAGAGAAGCCTTATAATGAAAAATATTGTCACAAACACAGGTAGATACCAGCATAAATATTTACTTTGGGAGCATATTCATTGGAATGATGTAAAAATATACCCCAAAGACATGGATTTATGTGATTGTATTCCTCTTAGATCATTTACTGCAGCAAAGTTTAGTATTAGTATTTCTGCACCGCTATCTTTCAAGAAGTTTGGCTTCAAAATACTTCTTTTAGACAAAAATAACTGGTGGGTTTGGTGTTTGTTTTTGTTCCCCAGGACTCATCTTCTTCTGGAGGCAGCCGGTACAATAGCCAAGTAAGCATTCATTCCAAAAGGAGTTTCCCACTTCTGAAAACAATGGTTATTCATCCACTCAGTTAAATTCAGTTTTTCTATGGGAACTGGGTAAAAAGAGCAAAAGCTCAGTAAACAAGCTTTTGGGTTAGATATGGACTAAAAATTATAATAATGGGGTTTTTTAGCAAATACTGCCCTTGTTTTGGAAAACTTGCAAAGTGAAGCTTACAAAAAGAATACTCATGGGAAAGAATGAATCAAAATGCATCATTTTTAATTCCTAATTGATCTAAATCCACTATGTAGAACAAAAATCCAATCTCTCCTCTTTAAAGAGACATCTTGTTGTATGAGGTTTCAGTAAATTTTCTTAGTTTGGTGTTTCAGAGTCCTGTTAGCCAATTAGGTAGCCAGTATTTTACTGCTAGCTCTGGCCCAGCATTCAGCTTTCCAAATTAAAAAACTAAAGCCATTCTCCAGAAA
>VZTN01019149.1:102308-127850 GCA_013400515.1 Erpornis zantholeuca | reverse complement strand
CGGGGCCGTGCTTGAGGGGGGAGCCTGAGCGAGGCCTGTGGCGGGGGGGAGATGCTTGGGGGTGGTGGATAGGGCGGGAAGCAGGGTTGTGGGAGCGGGCTGGGGAGGGAAAGGGTGGGATTGAAGAGACACCGCGAGAAATGTCTGGAAATGAGAGGTTTGGGGAAGCGGGGGTGAAGTTGAAGTTGCTGTGAAGAAGCGGCTGCGTTTGAAGTTGGGAAGGGGCACGGGTCTGGCCAGAGCTGTGTCAGTGCTGCTGAGGTTGTGACTCCCTTTCTGGTGCTCTGCTGAGCAGATGCTCACTATGCGTGATGAGGTGCTGCATGTAAAGTTCACGGAAATGCACATACTACAAGTATTTTCATGGTAGCACAATTTTATACCAAGTTTTAGAAATGAGAAACGCTCTAGTCGTTATGGATTAAGCAGAAACTCAGAGGATATAGAGATAAAAAAAGTAATAATGCATATTATGGAATAAACTGAAAGGTAAAAGATAATTATCAGAAAGTACACCAAGTTGTTTTGTTTTATTAAATCCGATAAATCAGAGTGAGGAAGATTTGGATTCCAGATAAAATATTTTAAAGGCATGATCGAGTGTAGAAGATTGACACAGCTTTCAGCAACAGAGGGGTTGTATTATTTGGGACGTAAAGAATTTATGAAACAAACCTTTCCAAAACTGAGTGAGCACCACAGTGGGAAGTTTTATTTTTCACGGTGGCCTGTACACAGGAGGGATCTAAGACAACCTTTGCTTTTCAAAGAGCATATGTGCAGAATGACAAAGTGGGTCTTAGAATTAATATTAGATGATGGACTGCTTTTCCCAAAATCTATGGGGTTGCCTCTCTCCATAAGCACTGCACTTGACTTATCAGTGTGCACACTGAGTTGAGCTAGAGGCTACAGGGTGAGTTTGAGGGAGGTGACAGTTGTGGAGAAAATGATTTACAATAACCTCTCCCTTTGGAAGCTGTAGTTCATGATTGCCTTGTACATCGTTAGATATTGTGAGAAGAACTTGTGATTGAAAATCACAGTTCTGGGAGAACAGGATCCATTGGTGTGGGATGCATGATGTTCTGGTTGGTAGAAGTAGTATGTGTAGCAAAAATACTGGTTTGGGGAAAGACTGGTTCTATTAAGTATAAATTTGCTTTCTTTAGAGCAATGTATTGTTAGGAGTAACTCTACCTTTAACAATCCTACAGGCTGCCTACACAGCCTACTTCCTTATTCTGGTTACGCTATTGTTTGCAATAACAAGAAAGGCAGGGATCATCTGAGCCAAGTACCTGTGGAATTCAAGTCTCATGTCCCCTCAAAACAGTTCCAGATTTGGCAGTGTTAAGGGAGGACAACACATGTTTATCTTTGGGACAGCCTTGCTAGACACAGTTACTCTTCCCATGTTGTTCTTGAATTGCTTGCTACCTGGGCTTATTCTTCACTGGTTACTTCAGTTCATACCAAATTCATGCTGCTTGTGCAGGCTCCGTGCTTTTGTTGGAACTCAGGAGGCTGCACAGCTGGATCAAATCAATGGAGCATGTCTCTAGAGGGTAGGAGAGATTCTTAACTTCTGTACGTTGTAGGATCTGGCATGATAATGTCTGATGGTTAGGAGTTCAGGATTTTGCCACTGGATTTCTGAACTTTGTCTTATATTTATACTCTTTCAGTGCTGTACAGCTGTCTAATTTTATTAGTAATTACTAGTGCTCTGCAGTGCCTACACATCGATTTTCACTGTAGGATCTTGTTTGTGTTACTCTGCTCTAAGCAGGTCACCTTAACTGAGGTGTTTGATACTACGTTGCCTTGAGCATCCAGCCTTGATTGGTAATTCATAAATAGCAGAAGTGTAAGTTGTAGCTGAACCCCAGCTGGATTCAATGTTCAGTCTTTCAGCACCTTAAATCAGTCTCCTTCATTGGTTTGATACATCTGCAGGAGCTGCATTCCAGCAGTCCTTTGGTTCATGGCCTTGCCCTCCTGTGTGCTTGAGGAGGGGTAGGCATTTGAGCTGAAACTGAGAGCTGAGTGTCTCCATGCTCCCAGAGTCTGACTATGGCTGCTGAGGTCTATCTATACTGTGATCTATACAATGAACACAGTGTATGTACTGTGTGAAAACCAGAGGCTGTTCAGGAAGCTCGTATCAAATTTCTGTGCTGGCAGGCAGAGTTTGGCTTAATGGCTGTTAGGTCAATATAAAACTGTTACACTACTGGGCAGAGTTGAAGTTTTCATCTTACAAGAAATGCTGGTGTTATCATTTAGCCTGAATTTCCTGAATGCTGAATATTTATACTCAGTGTGTGATTTGTATAATATTCATCTAACCAAATTTTCATCAGTCAAAAAAATATGATCTCTGGATTCTTAGGTTTGGTGTAAAGGATAAAGATGGTAGGCTTAAAGAACATTTAGCCACAAATTTCACATTTTAAGATTCACAGTGCTCTGCTCTTCCTGCCTAATCCATAGATTAGAATGGTATTTTTTCCCAGCAAAAGAAAGAAACAAAAAAACAGAAAATGCTTGGGAGCTCATGAAAACACTCACCCAAGCTCCCTTTCTGCTCAGTTTTCTGTCAACATGTAAGAATCCCTTACCTGAATCCCAAGCAAAGTCTGAAATAAGACTTTACTTAATAGTTAATATGTAATTGCATTCCCTTTGTTAGACCTGGCAATGATAGAATTTCCTGGTTGAGTGATATATATGGCCGGTGAATCACTGATACACCTCCACTATCTTTGGCAGAAGCCAAGGTTCTGGAGCAAAGTGGAGAAGAAATCATTGGTTGATCTTTAACAATTACCATTTAATGTGTAACTGCTCTGTACCTAAGTGCACTTGCCAGTTTTAAAAACCATCTGCATGATTTTAATATGGCCAAGAGTTGTGGTTTAACCCCAGCTGGCAATTAAGCACCACACAGCCACTTGTCCCCTGTTGGAATGGGGGACACAATCAGAAGGGTAAAAGTGGAAAACTTGTGGGTTGAGACATAGACAGTTTAGTAGGTCAAGCAAAAGCTGCACATGCAAGCAAAGCAAGGCAAAGAATTTTTTTACCACATTCCATGGGCAGGCAGGCATTCAGCCATCTCCAGGAAAGCAGGGCTCCATCACATGGAACAGTGACATGGGAAGACAAACAGCATCACTCTGAACCTCCCCTCCTTCCTTCTTCTTCTCCCAGCTTTATGTACTGAGCATGACTCCGTATGGTCTGGGATATCCCTGTGGTCTCTTGAGGTCTCGTGGCTGTGCTCTTCCCAACTTCTTGTGCATTCCCAGCCTCCTCACTGGTGGGGTGGGAGGCAGAAAAGTGTGAGCCCTGCTCAGCAATAATGAAAACATCCCTGTGCTATCAATGATTTCAGCACAAATCCCAAACACAGCTCCCTACCAGCTACTGTGAAGAAAATGAACTCTACCCCAGCCAAAACCAGCACACAAGATATGGTTATGCCTAGGGAGCAAGATGACGTTGCAGGAGCAAGGTCCACCAGTGATCTTTGCATTCTATTCGATAGCTTTGTCTTAAAAATCTTATTTGAATGCAGTTATGTTTTTAATTCATTTCACCAGTTGAGAATTTTTTTTAATGTAAATGGAGAAATTGGAAATACTGCCTGAAGTAAACCTTCATGTGAAAAAAATCTTTGTTCCTCCATTTCTGCTAGAAGAGTAAAGAAAAACTTTGTTAGAGGATTTGCTTTTAACCACACTTCTGAAGAAGTGTACAAGCTCTACGAGAAACACAGTTTTGGTTTTTTTCATAGTGTACTTAGTGCACTTTATAATGTCTCCAGCAAGAAAAATGAGTAAGAAACTTGAAACCAAAAGAAAGAACAAGGTAAGTTTTAGAATGATGAAGTGATTTACAGTGATTTAGGTGAAAAGTACCATGTATTTGGGGAGGACGGCTGACAATTGTAGATAGCTTATGGGAGGGAACAAATAAGAAACCTGTTTACAGACCTGTTTACAGTATGAGGAAAATGGAAAACATAGTGACATTTTAAAATGAGAAATGCAAGGTTTAAGATTATTAGAAATATAGCATGTGCATTACTAAAATTACAGTGACATGGCAGATTACATCTTGTGGTGATGAGGAGAGAAAGAAATGCATTGTCAAATTGTAGCAGTCCAAATATGGCAGTTAAATTATTTGTATGTATGTAGAATCTACTTCAGACCCCAGTTCAGCAGCACTTAACTAGTATTTGGAGAGGGCAAATACTAGTACCATGTGTGATATTTGTCATAAAATCATAGAATGGTTTGGGTTGGAAAGGACCTTAAAGGTCATTGTTTCCAAGCCCCTGCTATGGTCAGAGACACCTTCCACTAGACCAGGTTTCTCAAACCCATCCAACCTGGCCTTGAACACTTACAGTGATGGAGTTTCTCCAGTTCTCTGGGCAGCATGTTCCTGAATTACCCCAGGCCTCTGCACTTGGCCTTGTTGAACATCATGAGGTTCCTTCCTTCCATTTATTTCTATACTTAAAGTATTTGTTGTATTAGATACTACTTCTGGTAAATACAAAACTATATTCACTCCAGAATAAAAGAATATTTATGGAATAGAACTTTCCTCTATTGTAGGAAGGTAGTTGTGAAGAATGTAGTTGTGTTGTAGAAAATGACATGTTACTTGTGTGTTACCCAGCACAGGGAAGAGGGCAATGCATATAGAAAGTAAGAAAAGCATTGAAAGTCTTGTTCTTCAGGTTCTGTGAGTTAGCTTTCCAGAGCAGTTAATTGAGCTTTTCCTTTGTTGACAGCTTATTATGTTTGTATAGGTGTAGCATCAGCACTAGGTTCATATTTCATTGGAGAAATCTGAGAACACCATCCTGTTCCTTTAATCTGTTATCCTGATTCCAAAGCAAATGCCCAGGAGGTATATACCTGTACCACTGGAATGACACAGTGTACTTTACTTTGCACTCTGGTTTTCCTTCCATAAGGCAGACTCAGTCAGTGTTTATTTTCCTGCAGACCCCATATGGAGAATTTGGTGTAGTGGCACAGAAAATTTAAATTTTGCCTTTGGCAGTTTTGAGAGGCTGGTTGTCTACTTCTGTGTTGGGCTTTGCATTTTAACTAATACAAATGCCTTTTATTTGGTTAAGCAATGTTAAACTGATTAGTCATAAAATGGAATAAGAGCTAAGAAAAATTACTCCTGTGACTTGGCTTTTTTATGCTAAAAGACTGTCAGCAGTGAAAACATTGCACAGCTAGGCTGGAAGGAATTGAATTCCTATAATGATATCACAGTGAAGATTTGGAGTATGACAGTAGTTAGTTTGTTTTTGTTTGTTTAAATAAACTTCACTTGTGACAGAGTATGGAGGAGTAGAGGAATAGTAGGGGTTATTTTTGTCAAATCTTTTGGTGAATTCAACCTACTTTTTTGTTATGAGACTTGCTGGAATTTATTGTTAATTTTTCTTTTTTGGTCTGTCATTTACTTCAGGTAGTGTCGAGTGCTTGGGGTTTTTCATGCAAGTTTTCTCTGATACTCCCAGCAATTTTGTCAGATTTTGAGTCCTTCTGAAATTCAAGAATAGAATCAGTTCATAAACTAATCCTTAATTTTGCACAGGATTTTGCAGTGGTAGATACTCAGCAGCTGGAAAAACTCAGAAGTTTATACCACCAGATCTTTAAAAGACAAAATCTGAAGGTTAAGAAAAGTCCTGTAATCTTATTACTCTGTAGTAAACCCTGATTTGTGTTGATGAGTTTTGGTGTGTTGTTCATTAAGTCAAATTGATTATGGCCTAATTTAATCTGCAAACATTAGCAATTACCAGTATTTTAGGAGGGAAAGCGTAGGGATGAAATAAAATGTAACATAATAAATTTTAGCCTGGGTTGGAGGTATTACAAAGGGATATGAAAATCTGCAATTCAGAAATGTATTCATTTTTTAATTAATATTATGAGATGGAAATATGTGGTTTTCCACTTTCAAAAATCTTAAAATTCCTTTGAAGAGCTGTTCTTCAGACTTTGCACAGTATGGTACTTTGAGCTGAAAGTATTACATCCTGTATAGATTGCTTTGCTTTGGTTTGTGTTCTGAAAACCTTCCCAGGGTCCTTCTCCTGTTTGCTTTCAAGGAGAGCAGCTCTTCACATAGAATCCACCTGTATTTTATTCATCTCTGTGTACTGAATTCAGACTTTATGTGGCTGTAAATCCCATCTTGTAAATCCCATCCTGCATATTGGCTCCTGTATAGGGCTGCCTTCCATGTGGCTGCAGGGTGTGTCCATGGCACACTGAAGAAATGACGCAGAAGCGGATGGCTTTTTTTTTTTTTTTTTTTTTTAGCATAAACTAACAGAAGAAAAGAGTAATGAGCCCAGTCCCTGAGATGGGTTATTTAGTATTACAGTCAGGGAACTGCAGGTCCTTAGCACATCCCACTGTAAGATACAGTTCAAAAGCCAGAGTTTGTGTGACCACTCAACTTCCAGTCTTTGAATTAGCAAACCTAAATCTGAATTTTCAAACAGGTGCATCCTGCAGAGTACCAAATAGTGCAACCGAATCAGTAAAAAATCTAACTTGTAACTCTGTACAGGAAATGCATTGGGAACTCCAATTTATTTATTAGTTTAGGACAATCCAGGTGTGGACTGTTACTGACGACAATGATTCATTTGTTCTGTGACTGCACAGGCTGTTGTTCTGAGAGCAGCAGGAGCTCATGGCTAAAAGTAAGCACTTACACCTCTGGTAGTCACCTGTAAATCTAAAGCTGCTGTGAAACTGCAGTTGAAGACAGCCCAGCTGTTTAAAGATCAATACTTTGCTCCTTTTCTGGATTGTCCCCAGTTTGCACAGAGGTCCATGAGCTGGTAAGCAGCTCTTTTAAAAGAAAGGAGAAGGGACCAGGAGAGCTGATAAGATGTTCTGTGTGCTTAGGAGAGAGTGGTTATATTGCTGGCATACGTATGTGTCAGGACTCTAGTTCCTGCTCTGTGAACCAGCTTGTAAGTACAGCATGAAACTTCACACTCTTGCTGTCTACAAGCCTGTCTTGTTGAGCACGGACAGGACAACTTCTAACGAGCAGCCTCATTTCAGCCATCACGTGGACACTTAGATTCCATTTTGTGTGAACTTTTGAAATTTTGAAACTGCATTAGGGACTTAGAGTAAGGAAATATTTCCTGCTACTGGTGCCTTTTTGGGATGCATTGTCTGGGGAAAGTTCCCCTTTTTTTCATGACTACTGAGGAAGACAAGACAGAAGTTCAAGATAATGGTGTGGTATGTATTCTTTATGGCTCTGGGCTTACCAAGCTGTTGTGCTTGTCAGTTTATTTCTGTGCTGATTGCTTTGGCTCTTGCTCATAAACAGCATACCAGTGATTTACTTTTTAAATTATATTTTTAGCTGCTTCATAAATAGTTGTATTTCAGCAGAAAAAATGTCGTGAATATTATTTTTAATATTATAACATATTTTGAAGGTTACAGAATTGATATCTAATAGTTTTGAACATTTGTAAAACCCTTTGTCACTTCACAAGCTGACAGAATGCAGAAATTTGGGTCCACATGAGGAGGGATATGTGTGTTCCATTATCTGTATTTTGTTCAGAAGCATTTTGAAAACTGAAAACCAAAAAGTTTAAATACTTACTTATCTGTAGGTGTGCTTTCATGAAATTCAATATTTTTCATCTTAACAATATATTGCTCTTTTTTTCCAGTTTTTCAGGTCTCAATACTAAAAAATTAAGTCGATGGAAAGGTGAAAGAAATTGTTTGAGTTGGCTCACATAAATGTCAGTTTTTTCTAGTATCATAGACAAACCTTTTAGTGAAATTCAGTTCTGGATCTTCTCTCAGTAGTTTTTTTTTTTTCCCTTTACCTTTTTCTCCCTCTGTCTTCTTCGTGTTGCTGGTATTTCTCCAGAATGTATGGTCTCTGAATGTGCATGTTCCTTCTTCATCCCTTTGCAGGAACTGTTCTGTTTCTCCTCCTTGTTCTCAGCTGTAGCAAATTTATTCTTCGAAGTTCTTCAACTAACAGATCATCATTTTGTTATTGGGGATGCACAATTCCACACTTAACATCCTTGTGTAATGGATTGTTCCACCAGAACCAGTGGAAAACAGCAAGTCTTGAGTATTGTCTCCAACTTTCTTCTTCATATTTTGTATTTCTGTCTGATTCATATTGCTCAGTGCAGTTGTATCTTTATTATCTGTTTCTTCAGAAGTTAAATGAGATTATAGTTCATACAAATGTATCTCCTATTAAGATTCCATAATGGGATCTTGTATGGTTTTTCCTCAGTGTCTGCATCCTGGCATCTTTTTCTTCCTTAATTGCCAGTGCGCTTTTAAAAATATTTTTACAACAGCATAATTTTTGAGATAAACAATTTTATTGTGTAGGACACAAGCCACATATCTTTGTGGCTGTTGGTAATTCTCGCCTGTTTGCAGGTTACTGCAATGTCTTTTAAGTGTCAGTGTCATTGGTAATAATTTGACTTTGAATACTTGACTGGAGAAAATCTGCAAATGCTTAGAGACAAGATAAAGGCAAGTCAGAAATATTTGTAGAGTGCAGCTCTCCAAATGTCCATAAAAACAGCAGTGAAATGCATCTTGAGCTAGAGAAACGCAGTCAGCAAGAAACAGCTTCAGTTCCAGCTACAGATGGTAGGTACCAGCACATCCTTGAGCGCTGTGGACAAAGCTGGATAGTTAATGGGTCAGAAGTTGAGTGCAGGTGTAAAACACAGGGACAGCTCTGCCATATGCACTCAATGAGTGTGCTGTGTCTAGACTTCTGAAATTAGAACCACATGCATTGTCTTGGCTTGTTACTGGTTTTCTTTTGCTTGTAAACATAGTTGTAAACTTCTAATTATTGATTTGATTTAACTTTGGCATTACAAAAAGTGGCTCTGTTTTTGAATAAGCGGGAATTGAAGGGAGTAGAAGGTAATCTTTTATAGAAAGCATTAGTTTCTGTGTATGGAAGTTCTTTTTATATGAAGGATAGCAAAAATTATGTGATATTCTGAGTAGCAGCAAGCTTTTTTCAAATTTCCTTGTGCTTGCAGAGTGAAAATTACTGTCTCTACTAGTCTTCTCCAATAAGATAATCCTTTAAATTGGTGACCAATTGTGAAGAAAACTGCATCAACTTGGTGGAAGTTCCTGGTAGTGATGAGGATGGTACAGCTTTACTAACAAAATGTTTGTGGTAGTCAGTGCAGCCTGAGAAAGCAGTTGCAGTCACCTAGTCATCTTCAGTTCATGAATTTTTTTCTGAGCAGGACAGGCTTAGTGCTGTCTCCCCTGCAGCTCCTCCATCCCATGTCTTCTTCTCCAACTCTGCTTTCCCACAGCTCTCCTTTCCCTTCACTGCCAGGCATACCTCTCATTCTCATTTAAAGCAGCCCAAACCTCACCTGTCTTCTGCTGGCACGGTCCCACCTGGCAAGGCAGAGACTGCAACCTGACAAACTTGGGAGAGGCGGAAGAGTGGGAAGTTCTCTTCAGTCTGGGAACAGCTCATTTGCAACATGGGCATTCTGCTCTACCCCAGCAGAAACACTTTCCCCTTGAAAATTCCATCTACACCTTCCCCTTGAAAATACCATCTGAGCCTTCAACTACATGAAGAAATCTGTGCTCCCCAATATGTGCAATATTACCTTTGTTTTTGTTTTTTTTTCTTTTCTGTTTCAGAAAGAAAAAAGTCAAGAAATGTCTGCCAATTTAAAGTACCTTTCCTTGGGCATCCTGGTTTTTCAGACCACAAGTTTAGTGTTGACCATGCGCTATTCTCGGACACTGAAAGAAGAAGGACCTCGTTACTTATCCTCTACTGCAGTAGTTGTTGCTGAACTTCTGAAGATTTTGGCCTGTGTTCTATTAGTCTACAAAGACAGCAGTATGTGTCAAATTTTGCACCAAGTAATTTTCCTAATCAATATGCTGTATTGTAGTGGCAACTGCAAAGCAGCCATGTGAGTACAGGCATACAACAAAGCATTTCCCTTCTCCTTGTGTAAGAAATAGTCTTGGAAAGACAATACTTATACTGTATATTTGCTTGAGAGAATGCATATACTGAGGAATGCAAGAATAAATTTTATGCTAACATTTAAATCAAATTTTGTGTTTGCTTAGGCATTTTAAGAAATCCATATGTAGAAGTAACTAAAAACTAAAAGCTTTAAGTGTGTCCTAAGAATGAATGATAATTTAGAAGCCTGTGATAAATAGCAGACACAGAAGGGAAGAAGCAATTTCATTGTTACAGGAAGAATCATAGTTTTAAGCTAAAAAAATTAGAAAACTATATTCACATTTACTCCAGTTCTTATTTTGTACGTTTTAAACTGAATTTATCTGCTTTCTATTTGGTTTTTAACAGCTGAAAAATGTCACTGTCTATGCATAAATATTGATGACTCTGTAGGATTCTAAATATGCACTTTTTAGGTGATACTCTTTGATGTATTTTCTTAAGTTATTGATATGGTTTCAATAAGTTTATCTCAAAGTGTTTTGAATAATTGTTTTCATTCTGATACTCCAGGCTGTAGGAAGACACTTGCAGCCATTTTTTCTTACGTTTATAAAGCCTGTGAAAGTCAAACAAACATAAGGAGTATTTTCAGGTCTTGGCATAGTGATAGCTGTAGAAAGGGGCAACAGTTTAAGAACAGAACATTGCTGTTTCTCTTTTTCCATTCCCCCCCTTTCCTTTTAGTGAATGTCTATCTCTTTTACTGTTTCTTTGGGTAGAATGCAATTTACGGACTCTGAACAGAGTGCTACGTGACGAAATCCTTAACAAACCCATGGAAACTCTTAAACTTGCTATTCCTTCAGGAATTTACACTCTTCAGAACAACTTGCTATATGTAGCATTGTCAAACCTAGATGCAGCCACATATCAGGTATTGCATATTTGGAATTCTCTGTAAGTTTCAAAAAATCCCCATGAATTATGGGGTAGTAGTAGTAACTGTGTCTGGTTCTTCTAGGTTACATATCAACTGAAAATTCTCACCACAGCATTGTTTTCTGTGTCCATGTTGAGCAAGAAACTGGGTGTATACCAGTGGCTGTCACTGGTAATATTGATGACAGGAGTGGCATTCGTGCAGGTAAATATTAGCAGGTGCTTTGTGGAGTTTTAATGTTTATTGAAGAAACATGGATTTCTATACTGATTATCCAGCTTTTTGATTCTACCAGCTGCACATGAGCGCCAGAGTAGAGTCAGGAGCTACAAATCACAACTGGCCAGGTGTGGAGGACACCAGAAATGGTTCAAAGGCAGAAGATAACACCTCTTTTGCAACCCAGTGTTCTACTCTAGAATGGGACAGGGCCTCTGGAGCAACCTGCAAGTAATAATGATAGCAATGTTTATTAGCACATTTCTTCAGACATTAGGAATTCACAGACCTTCTCTGCCAGTACAGGCTGTGTTCACTTTGCCATATGGTTTCAGCGTGACAAATTTACTTTGGACTATTTAAAAAAGCAAAATTGGCTTCAGTTCTAAATAGTGCAGGTACCAGAGCTTGTAGTTTTCAGAGAGCAGGATCATGGGATAAGAGACTATTGTAAGAATTTTTAGCAGAGTTTAGTATATCATATAGATTTTTATATTAAAACTTAAGGATTTGGGAATAGATACTTTGATTAAATTCAGTAATGAAAAATGAGAACAAAACACTCTGATAGTATTTAACAGACTGCTCAGAACGTTTTTGTCTATGCCATTGCATTTTATTCAGTTAGCATTAGACACATTGCAAGATTGAACTAGTCTGCACAATCACCAGAGAGGGGCACATGAAAAAGGCAGTTCATGCCATCTTAAAGACAGCTGGTGCAAGTAGTTTTCTATCTGTGCTTATATTTGTACGGTACCCAGCTGTTGGGTGGCACAGGTTGGTGGCAGAGAATGACCATGATAAGTCACACTGGGATCCAGAAACAGTTCTTGCTTATAAAGCATAAATCCTGCACCTGTTTAAATTGATGAGTATTCTCCCAGTTCAGGTAATTTTACTCCTTACAAATATGTAGAAAGAAAAATTGTAGCTTTACAGTCCTTTAAAAGCATTTATGGTGCAAAATACAAAACTTTACAAGCATGTGATTGCATATAGTAACTGTTACTGTGACTGTTTTTCCATCCAGTGGCCTTCAGACTCTCAGGCAACACCTCCTAAGGAGCATTCAGCAGGATCGCAGTTTGTAGGCCTGATTGCAGTTCTCATAGCATGCTTTTCTAGTGGATTTGCTGGGGTTTATTTTGAGAAAATTTTAAAGGAAACTAAGCAGTCTGTGTGGATCAGAAACATTCAGCTTGGTAAGTTTAATTTTTAGTCATCTGTTAGAGATACTGTGTTCTGAAGCATTATGATAATTGTGCAAAATGAATGTATAAATAAATAATATCATGAGCGTTTTAGTATGATGCATGGATGTTATTTTAAAACCAAAAGTTAAACTCTGCTAGGTGGAATTATAGCAGTTACTTTCTGATTTCAGTCTAGTTCTTGATTTACTTTGTTAATAGAGTATGTGTACATTGGTACAGAATCTGTCAATTGAAATGTTTTTGCTATTTCTTAGTGAATATAGGCATATTAAAACAAAGTATGTTTCCAAGTCAGTGTTTTGAGATGTTGTAAAATTAGCATATTTTTTCTCTTGTGCCTGGGGATGCAGTTATGTCTATTAAAAATGCCAAGCTATAAAATCTGCTTTGTTTGTGAATAAAGTGGAGGTGATTAATTACTGTTATTTCAATACAAAGGTCAGTTTCTTTCAGTTGTGTGCATAATCACTGGGGAGAGGCATATGAAAAAGACCAGTTCATCTTAACTATTTAAATAGGTGTACCTACTGTGCACCTATCAGTAAGAGAGTATCTTCTCTTCCCAAAGCAGTCTTGGATCTTCCAGACCCTAGATATTAAAGGCAACAGAGTTGATCTGTGTTCCTGAGTTTTTCCTCACTTCAAAGCACTCAGTTTAGAGGGTTGGAAATGTGACATCAACAATATCTTTTTGACCCTGTTCTGCAATAGGAGCAAAGCTTGTTGTTGCCTTAGTTTCTCTAATGGAATCCCTCTAATCTTCACCTGTAGGCAATAATTATTTATGGCATATTTGGGTGGATGCATTGAGCAGAATTTGACCTTCCCAGCACCTCAGAACAGAGCAGTGATCAAATCCACAGTATGAAGTCAAGTCATGAGATGACTTAGTGGATAAGAGCTGTGTGCTAAGTCTGGTAGAAAGTAGTGCTGTACTACAAGGAGATGGTGTGGGTTCTTTACTAATTAGTTAGTTGGTCAATAAGCCATATTTTTTTCCTTTATTTTCCTACTACTGTGTTTTAATTATAAATGGTTTCAGTTTAAAATGCAGAACTTAATTTTGTATATAACATTTTTACATGACCATAATGTTTTTACACTTGATTATAACGAAAGGAATCCAAACCTCTCCTTACTCTCTGCTTGTTTATGGAAACTAAGTTTTCCTGAACAGGGTGTAGGGAATACATCAGGAAATGTTTTGTTAGGGAATTTTTGGGTGCAGAGAAGGGTTGCTAGCTGGGGCTTGGTCCAGGATTTAAGGTAGGATTTGGTGTTTTGGGTGGAGCTACAATATAAAATCCATTACCAAGAAAAGCTGCTGATGATTATTATTATTATCAGTTTCCATGCTAAAAGTGCTTTCATGGGCAATGGATATCTGAAATAATTTCCAGTAAGAATCCATAATTGTTGAAAAATTGATGATCTCTTCTAAAACATTGTTGAGATTTGATAGTTGGCCTGGTCATATATTGAATGTTATGTTCCAGTAGTTTCTTTGTGAAACAATGAGATCAGAGCAGGCTGTGTCTAAACACACTCTTCAAGGTTAAGAATAACTAGAACAGTGATATATCAAGACATAAATGTCTGATTATTGTGAGAATCAGATAACCTGAGTTTTGTATTTACTTTTTTAGTGAGCTTAATCTGCCTCAAGATGAAGTTCAGTAGAATGTGTTTATTATTGAGGTTGTTTTCAGTTCAAAAATAAAGTTAATGTTGTCATATTTCATAAAGTTTTTAGAAGCTATTTAAATACATAAATTCATTAAACAATACATATTAAATACATTTAAAAATACGTTGGTGTGTTCTTTCTGTAAGTGCAAGGTAGTTGCCCACTTCAGATGTATTATTCAGGAGCAAGGCATTCATAATCAAGAGCTTTGAAATAGAGCTTTTCTTAAAACACAAACAAAAAACCCATATGTCCAACCAGGTTTTACTTTCATATCCATAGAGAATTATTAAAACTATAGAAAGTTATGGGAAAATAAACTGTTTAAAAATTCAGATTTTAATGCATACCAATATCGTAATAAGGATGTACGAATAGTTGATTTTATTTCTTTATTTTAGCAGATCAATTGGAAAATACGAGTAAGTGGTTTAATCTGAGTGAAACCTACATTTTGAATTCTGTCTACAAAAAGAATTATTTCTTTTCAAACAGAAGGTGTTATTTTGTTCAAAACAATGCTGCCTTTTTCAGATGCTAAGAAATGTGATGAAAATCAGCTTTTCACAGAGAAGGAACAGAAAAAAGTGTTCTCCCTTTCCTGCTTAGGACTAGAGGAGACATCAGTCACAGAATAGATGCTTACATTATGCCATGTTTGAGGAATCAGGAAAACCTTCCATTTGATAGAAGAACACTGTACTCACCAAATTAAAATCTCCACAGTCTCATCCCAATTTCAGCTTTCGACATTAAGTTTCTAGTAGTAAACATTCATTGTGTTTGAGACTGGCTCAGGAGAATCCCACTTCCAAGATCCTTGTCTGAATTGGCAAACTGCTAGTTGCTGCTCCTGCTGTGCCAGAGACCTTCTCTTCCACTGAGTGCTTTTCCTGGTTTTGTCTCCAGGTTATAGGGTGGCCTCAGCCTTCAGTCACGACTAGTTTCAGGAAAAGTGAAATTGCATTTAAGTGAATTTTGCTATATGCCATGAACAGAAATCACTCCATTCCAGTAGAAAGCAATGGAAGATCAGTATATAAAGATATCTTAATGGAAGCAATCAAAACTCATTTTATGTGTGGAGAATAGCTTTTAGAGGAGAGCAGCACTGATTGCATTTGGATGTGATGGAATTGCAAGTGACAATCCAATTTTAAAATCAGAAATATGTGAGCAGCCTTTAAGGACAAGGAAACCATTTGCATGTTTTTCACCTGAAGCTTTTAAATCAATCTTGTACTTTCAGGATTTTTTGGTAGCATATTTGGATTGATGGGTGTTTACATTTATGATGGAGAACAACTGTCAAAGAATGGATTTTTTCAAGGATACAATAAACTTACTTGGGTAGTGGTTGTTCTACAGGTGAGATACCTTGTGTTGCATGTTTCTGTGAAGGCGCTTGGGGATTTACTCTTCTATAAATAACTGGGGAAACTAATGGGTGTCAATGAAGCTGCTGAGGATTCTATAGTCAAAAGTCTGATCTATAATTTTTAGCATAAACTGCTCAATGAAAACCTGGAAAACATATAGCAAGTATGTGATTAAGTATTGTGCAAATTAAAAGCATGTAAGCATTATTTATTTTGTGATGTTTGAAATTATTTCTCTATATGCTCTTCCTCCCGTGGCTAAAAATGTATAGTAAAAGCATTTCCACACATTTAATGGTGGTAATATGATCAACAATTTCTTTAATGGGGAAAGAACTACTTCTCCAATATTTATTTTTAACAGTGCATATCCATAATATAAAATAAATGTATTGCTATTCAACATAGACAGAAGCTTTTCCTAAAGTAAGTGCATGGTGTTAAAATAGATGCTCTCACTCAAATTATCTGTTTATGAATCCAAATCTCACTATTTTTCCAGGCACTTGGAGGGCTGGTGATTGCTGCTGTTATAAAATATGCAGACAACATTTTAAAGGGATTTGCAACTTCTCTCTCTATTATACTGTCAACGCTGATCTCCTATTTCTGGCTCCAAGATTTTGTCCCTACAAGGTAAGAATTATTTTCCATGTATACTAAAAAACCAAATAGTTGAAAACTTACCGCTTACCAGATATAAGTGCGAAAATAAATAAAAACCCAATCCCATCCAGGCCACACTTTCAGAATGTTTAGCTGCAACTTGCGCATCAAAGTTCAGCCTCATCCCATAGCTAGCTGAGATTTTCAGGCGAGTGAGGGTCCCGCTCCCTGGGGCTGCTGCCGGTGCTCGGTGCCGCTGTTCCGCCCGGCCGCGCCCCCTGCGGCCCCGCGCGGGCACTGCAGCCCTGGCGCTGCGGGGCCCGGGACAAGCGGCTGGCGCTGCTCCGTGTCCCGGCACTGCGGGGCTGGCACGGGGACATCGCCCCTGTGCTACCCTTCATCCACCGCACCGCAGGCTCCAGCACAGGTCACTGCAGGCACGCACCCAGGAAAGTGACGCTGCAGCGGTGAGTTGCCCAAGGGCACCCAGAAGCCCAAAGGCAGAGCTGTTTCTAAAGACAGCGCCATATTCAGTAGTGGGAACAGCCAAGAAAGAAAGAAAAGTGCTTGCTCCATTCTTCTAGGGCCTGTACAGTGTCCTGATGTTCTAGGGATCAGCTCTGTGTAGCACAGGTTTTGTACATGGGTACGTTCAGAACACTGCTGGAATTGGCAGTGCATGTTCCTGTATGCAGTGTGGAATTAATAATCCCACTTCCAGATATAGGAATAGGATTTCGCTTATGAGTGACCAACACTCCTTGCATATGTTACACTTACTCATAATATACAAATATTTTAATAATATTTATGACTTTTGTATCTGGTACAAAGAAACATATTTTTATCTAAAAGTATGTATTTGCAATACTGTGGTGCCTTCCATTCCTGCCTATTCTGTGATTCTGTACTATCAGGGCTTTATGTAAACATTCAAAAAAAAGGAAATGCAGCTATTTAGGCTTAAGAAGTGGAAGACATTGGGCTTAACTAGTCTATAAGTAGACTATATTTGTCCCATTAAAACCAATGTAGAAAGTGGTTTAAGAATTTGTGTATGCTCAAAGGGAAACTTAAGAAGTAACTTAACACCTTCTGCAAACATGTTGAAAATTAAATAGAGCCAAGTAGCAGCATGTAGAACTTGAAGCCATCCGATTTAATGAAACTTGATTAAGTTGAGTTAATCAAACTTAATCTTTAGTACCTTGCTTATGCTAACAATGTGTTTGAATTGAAACTGTGTAATTGTTTGTCACATCAACAAACTTTTTTGATTAGGGTAAAAGATGTAAAGTACTTAAATGCTTGAATGTGTTTCAAGGGGCCATGTCCCTGTATAGGCTAAAAGTATCCTCTGAAGGATTATCATGTCATATGCCACAGTTTTTTTAGTGTTTGGTTCAGAAGATGAAATTGTCATGTCTATGAGAAGATTCTTTTCTAAAATGTGTACTGATTGTGTGCTGGCTTTGGTTATTTTGGATCAGACTTGTAACTATCAAAACAACTTGAAAGGCCAAAATGTCACAGTAGAAAAGATGCCTTTTTTGTGTTTTTATGAGACAAATCTTGCTGTATCTGCCAAAAATTAGATTATACTGACTTGCAAACTCGTACTTGGGCAGCAGTAACTTGTTTTGACATAAGCTTTGGACTTCAAAGCAGACAGAGCTCCAACAACATAATGTTTGTAATTCATTCAGAAGGGCTGGGTAACCGCAGTAGATGCTTTTCTTCAGCTCCTGCTTCCATTTCGCACACATCTTTAGATAAAGAAGGATTGATCTGATGTTTTTGTTCCATGAAAGTATAGTTTTCATTTTCAGAATATGTTAATATAATGATATATTAATTTGTAGTTACAAATCTCTTATTTCAACAACTTTCTGCATCCCTCTAAAATAAATATGTACAAATTCTTGTGTTCTTTATGAATTGGACAAATACAATTTATCTTCCTGTTTTTCTCATAGAAATATGTTTTTCCTTTGATTGTATTACATAAATAAATTTGCATCAACTAAAACAAACTTTTTTTTTGTTCCTATTTTATTCAGCGTCTTTTTCTTCGGAGCCATTCTTGTAATAGCAGCTACTTTCCTATACGGTTATGATCCCAAACCTGCAGGAAATCCCATTAAGGCATAGCAGACTTCCTCATCAACCTGCTTCTGGAGATCATGCACTGGGGGTCCTGCTAGCACTGGCATGTGGAAGTGTCACTGTGCATTGCAAGGGAAGGATGACTGCCCTGAATGTATTGAAGAAATGCTGATGAGTAGTTCTGAACAGCCAGAGGGGTTACAGGTGGAAGATGATGCTGTCTGTAGCTGATGGGGGGGAAATGTCAGGGGAATGCCCAGTGTAACTTGCTAATAAAAACATGAAAGGAACCAAAAGTTTCCAAGAAACTACAATTAGGAATGTTTACAGCTTTGACTGAGATTGCATCAAAAGAATTACTGTATTGACTGCTGCAGAAATATGTCCTATGCACTCTTTGAAAGAGCACACGGCAACATTGTCAGATTGTATGTTTTTGGGATTCGATTCTATTTAATCTTAGTAAATATGTTTTTAACTGTTTGTCTGTTTATGTGAAATGAGCTGAACGTCATCGTTCTAAAGTGATGGTTCTACTTAGGTACTCCTTATTAAAACTGTGAAAATTGAAATATGATTGAAAGACACTTTCACAATAGCAGATATTTTTATATTTTTAGAAGGCTGATTTAATAACAGAAATCTGTTATTAAATGATAATATTATAATTCTGTTGCTTATATAAAACTGTTGTAAGAATGTTAACATTCTCACTGAAGTACAAAGAGAGGAATACTCCAGCCTTCATCAGCCTGTGGTGTTGGAGCAGATGGAATAGCTCTGGGAACACCAGCTGGAGGTTACCACGCTGACCTGGGTGTAAGGGTAGGGCTCTCATGGGTGCTTGCTCAGATGTAATGTTCGTTCTGGTTATTTTACTGATTATAAATCATCTTTTTGGTAGAACCTTAAAAGTAGTTTTTTTGCTTTAAATAGCCTCTGAATATTTTTTTAAACCACAATTTTAAAATCAAAGCCCACAGTAAGCATTTTAAAGGCATTATCATTGTCTGTAACAGCTCTATCTGGAGATATTATGGTATGGCATCTGTATACTGTACTGTACTTTATTACAGAGGTGTTTTTTAAACAAGTGTTGTTTACTCATGAACTCTTTAAGGTTTTTTCTGTATATTTCTATGTAATGGCTTAATTAGAGTTTTAGTGGGGTTTTTTAATTATTATTTTGTTCTGGGAGTCCTTGACCCAACAGACCAAAATGGGTTCTATGGAGCTATTCAGTCTAGTAGTGGAATTACTTTAATAGGAAATATAATTAAAAAGCAATTAATTGTGCAATAGGTAATATAAAAGCATGCTGTTGTTCTGTTTCAAACAAAAAGAAACCTTCACAAAAAAACCTTGCTGCAGTTAAATCAGTTAGACTGTTATGAACACTTCACTTTTGAAGTATTTGCATATAGTCAAAAACACTAAAAAAATCTGGAACTAATTAAAAAAAAACTGTCTTAAAAATCATTGGTTTTCAGGAGACTGTTCACAATGGATCTTAATGTTGGGTGACTTGTGTGACACCTGTGATGGTGCAGTTATACAAAAACATACCAGGAGTCTCTTACCAGTAGAATGGTGAGTGGTAAAAATGTCTTTATTTCCCTTCCACACCACCACCCCCTTCTTGCTCTTTCTCATCTGTCTTGTGCTAAAGAAAACATGTAAGAGAAGGGTGTTCCAAAATGTTTACCAAAGTACCTCATCTGATGGACAAGGAGATTCTGTAGAGTGCTCTGAGATTTCTTAATGAAGTGTTGTAAACGGGAAAGGAGGAATTCCACTTATATCAGTCAAAATAGTGTTTTCCTTCTGTTGGCAATTACATATTTTATCAACATTTAGTTTGTTTAGCATGTTGTAATTGCAGGAGCTTTCTACTTAGCAGTCAAAACTATCTAAGTGGGCATTCTGTGTTAATATTAAGTCTTTTACCTGTAGCATTCAATTTGGCACAATCTTTGAAAAGTCCCATTTAGCCATTTCCCCCCTGTGTGCAGTGTGGGGTAAGATGTGCATAGAGCAGTGGTGCCAAGTGCACAGTGGGAAATGAGCTGGGAAGTGTCACTAGTAATCTCTCAGTTGGAGTTTGGCCTACACAATAATACTTTTGATTTCAAGAATCACAGGAGTGGAAGTGTTCAGGTGACATAATTGGTTACTTTCCTAAAAAAAGTCTCCAAAAAAAGTAAGGGTTGAGAACACTTTAAAGCCAGTTGTACAGGAAGGGACCAAATAGGCCAAATAATCACCATGTGGCTGGAGCTCTGTAGCCTGGTTTTAATATTTCAGGTGCACCTGTCAATATTTGCCAGTAAGGATGTTTAAAGGAAAGACCAGGAGTATGTGCTCTTTGCTTTGGAATAGGGTGCCACACAGCTTTGGAAAGGTGGCTGCTGTACTAAGGAACAGTAACATCTGTCTGTAAATCAGTGACTTCCATCCTTTCATTTGACAGTCCAGTTATGTTTTCCAGCAGAATAGATCTCTTCAAAGACTTGTTGCTGAAAAGAAAAACTGAATTTGCATTTTTAGCCATTGTTTCCTTTGCCTTTGGCAGGCTGATGAAAGGCCCTTCTCTGAGATGTTTCTCTGGCCAAGGGGAGATAGCATGTGTTTCGTGAGAACAGGAAGGATTCGAGGAGGGCTTATTGATTTCTGTAACCTTTGCAATCAGAGAGCATATGCACATTTTCTCACTGAGATACTTTTGTATTTGGATTTTTTTTTTAAAGTATTTTAAAGTCTATAACTCATTAACTAACCAAAGAGGAATAGCTAGCACAGAGCTTTGGGGAGTAGTGGATAATGTGTTTTGAGTTTGCCCTAAAAGCAAACTCTGTATAACTTCCCAAAAATAAAATTGTCTTTCTGAACTACTTTTCTGACTTTTAGGCAGGCAATGGTTTTGTTAGTTTAGTGGTATATTCAGGAGGCTAACCTATGCGTAGCAGAATTTTATTTAAATATTTATATAGTTATAGAGGTTATAGCTAGGTATTTATTTGCAATAACTTGAATTATGTGATCTTTTTTCTAGACTTACATATTGGGTGTACTAGTATTTATTGAATACTTGGATGTTTGGTGTCTTCATTTGAGAATCTCTGGGATACATGATAAATGGTCAAATAATGATAAACTTAGGACTACCTTCAAAGCAAAATAAATCAGTTCAGTGGTGAAAAACCTTGAGTCTAATAAAGTAAGATAATCTTCTCTTTCAACAGTGTATTTCTAAGCAATCCACAAGTGCCCAATAATGTATTTTCTCAAAGAATTCAGATAATTGTATCATTTTATTCAACTTCAGTGTCTTAGAAAAACTTTAAGAAAACCTCCCTTTTTTATTTGTTTCAGTAAAGGGTAGATTGATGTTCTAGATACAACTTCTCCAGTATAACACCTTCCGGTTTTTACTGCAATGTTTATATTGTCTTATTTTCCTCAAAAAGACAAAACAATCTCATTTTGCTTATGTTTCATGCACATACAGGCCTCTCACAGACTTTAGTAGTGCATATTTATTTTGTGTTTCTAACTTATTTTTATGGATGTAATTCAAAATACTGTAATAGATTTTGTTGATTTTTTTTTTAATTGGTAAAGGAAACCTTGCATTTCTTCTGTTTTTTGTTGTCAATAACTTTAATATTATAATATATTTCCTGATCAACCCTGCACATTATGTTGTATTTAAGCTATCATCATTTTCTGAATTTGAATTTGTTTCTCATTTTCCTCCTGGTGACAATGTTTCTTGTCTGGATATTGTGTTGAGGAGGACTATTCATTCCTGTCATGTCTGAAATCTATATTTTGTGAGAATGAGTTATTAAAAAACAGTAAGGGAGGGGGTTTATGTATATTAGAAAGGTAATATTTATCTATAATATGATGCTATACCATATATGTGTAATATGTCATTTCCTAAGGTGGTGTATTACTGTGAGAAAGTCCAAGCAGTAGTGTTTCCTTGCCTAAGTTTTAATTGTTCTTTTCATTTTTAATGCTGATTATTTTCCAGAGGAAGAAAGTCCTGCTCTTTCCAGGTAAGTTCATTGTATGTTTTTAGGTATCTAGAATTAAGATATTTTACTAAAGAAAAATGCAGATTATATCTTCTGCTTCAGTTACTGTCCAATGTTTTGTTAGTTGAATTCTTAACTTTTTCTAAGTATTTCTCAGCTGAATTTCTCAGCTTCCTTCTTGAAGAAAAAAGAACCTTTCCTGACTTGCCATTCAGTGCTTGTTCTCATTCTTGGTCTTGAATGTCTGCTGCACATTTGCATCCAATAGTAGACATGACACATTAACTCGTCTTCAACCTTCTGGCATCATCCTGACTGTAATAAGCCATATTCATTTCAGTAGTGATGTATAGCTCAGTAAGAATTGCTTGTATGCTAAGGATATGTTTGCATTTGCTGCCATGAGTATAATTTTTTTAGATTTTTTCAACTTTGTCCTTATTGTCAATCTATAAGCCTAAACATAAATCATTTATTCAAACATTGTAGCAAACTTTTTAAGGTAGCCTTATGTTTTTCTGTGTTGATGTTGATATTTGTCCATGATTACACTGAATGCAGTTTTAATACATGGTGTTTCCAGGCAGTTTGGAAAAGGTTAATTTTTTTGGTATAACACTGCTGAACACTGGAATGCATCTTACATGACCTAACACAGTCCTTTTTTAATCCATACTGAGGTAAAATACTGTATTTTTCTTTCTTCTGTATGTGTAGATAATGCCAGTGTAGTAATAAACTGGTTAAAATTAAGCACTGTCTTTATTAAGAATATGATAAAAAAACTGTTTGAGAGCTATGTTAAAAGGAGAGGCTTGCCTTATGCATATTTTAGCAGAAATAAAACAATGCTTTAACTAACATTTAAAGCATTTAAATGTTACTTATTATTATCTCACATTTATTATTATTTCACAATATAATTTTAGCATAATTTTCCATAAACTCTAGAAGGCCATTGTAAGATGTTTGTTAATGATATCTTTTAACATACATCTTACTGAATTTTGCCAGCAATTTAATTTTGACTGAGACATGCTTCATTTTGACCACTGTGTCATGACTTCCTGTGAATCACATTCAAGAGCAGTGTTCTTGTGGCACTCTGTGCTTTTCTGGTCTGAGGGAGTACCTGGGTATTAATATCAAGTTATAGTATGGGGTGTGGTTGTAAAACACTGTAACACTGTAAGGAGCTCTGTATGGCTATAATTTACACTATATCCAAGACCTGAACAGAGTTCACAGCAATTGCTGTGTATGATGGATAACATGTTTCTCTGCCCTTTCTGGAGATACATATAATAAAACTGGGTCATTTCACAGCAGTTTTCAGGGCATTTCATTTCTGTCAGTTCCTTTTGTCAATTTTGCCCTGCTTTTAATGCTCACATGCAACATGATTTAAATTGAAAATTTTATGCTGTTAGTTAACAAATTAATTATTCATCATCTAAATAAACGAGCATAGCTGGTTCAGAGTCCTGGGTTGCAGTGTTCTTCAAGTTTGGTGTAAAAGCACTCTGAGAGGAATCTTGTCTGAAACCAGTGAACCCATCATCTGCCTGTGCCTTGGAATCCCCCAAGGGAGATAAGTATTCTGTTCTTTTTCCTCCCTCTTCCAAAATCATGGCAATGTCTTCTACAGCTAGCAAGTAGTAGTATGCATTTTCTTAGTATAGAGGGTTGAACACTGCAGCTGCTTAGATGAGCAATTCTTTCTCTTCTTCAGGAGCTTGTGTTAAATAATGTTAATTATTAAGGTTAATGTTATGTTAATATATAAGTTAAATAATACTAGAGCAGATTATGTCAGAACTTGTGTAGGTAAGTGAAGTTTAATATTTGAAAACATAGCTGGCTGAAATTCATGACAGCAAAAGCAAGCTTATTCTACATTCTCATTATTTGAATCCTCTACATGAGCAAACTTAATACTTAAATGCATTTACTTTGAGATATGATATCGATAACAGGTGTTGGTCTAATATGAAGGTGTGGATAGAAAACTGTCTGGTCAGCCTCATTACCAAATGAGTTTGTTCACATTGTGTAGTCGTGTTGACTTTTTTTACATGTCACATGGATGTCTGTGTGACTTTCCCACCAAAATCTACCAGCACTCTGAGGAACAGACTTGAAACTATGCCAGCATTTTAAGACCCCTCTCCTTTTCAAGTAGAAGTGAGACAGAATTGTCAAATACTTCATGTGACACCCTAGTACTTGTAACATGACTGATAATAGCGAACATCCCAGACCCGCTAGACCTGCTCTTTGTTTTGTGCGCTGGAGTCTGCTTGTCGTTGTCTGACCGTGACTAGATCCATTGGTCTGAGTAGGGCTGTGCCTTGGCAAGTTCTAAATTCCTCCAAAGGTGCATTATGATAAGAGGTGCTTGATCTTAAGGCTAAGGGTTTAACTTAAGCCCACACTATGTTACGTAGTGAGCGATTGACAGCCCTTTGGTAACAAGGTGGGAGCAGCAGTGCCGAGCTGTACCTTAGGGATGAGGTTCCACTGTTGATAGGGACAGGGAAGCTGTTCACGTGAAGCTGAGGTTTGTGGGGAAACAGGGATGTCGCAGGAGCTGGGGAGATGGAGATAAGCAGCAAGAGGGCTGAAAGGTGGAGGACTAAACACAGAGAAAAGACTGATACGTGGATACGGCCATGGAGACTTGTGTCTGTATCGTGAATATAATAGTACAGGATGGACAGCTGCTCTTTAGTGATGCCAGATATCAGCAGTGGCTGAATTTGTAAGCCACAGAAAAAGTAATAATGCCAGCACATGTTTATAAAATATTTTCTCCGTTAATTGGCGTGCTGCCATGGGGAAGCTGATCCCTGTTATCTTGTTACTTGCGGGCGTTGTGGTAAATCAGAACCTGGGATGACCTACCGGTTTGAAGGTGTTGGAGCTTTCATAAACTAAGTTTAAAACTTGACAGTAAGAAAGGAGAATGTCTGTCTCCAAGTTGGATCTTAAGGGTGGATTATATCTGTGTTTGTGTACTCTGGCTCTAGGAATGTCAGGTATATCCCGTATATACCTGAGGATATAACTGCCGTCCTTTGCTCCTTTTTCCCCGGCGCTTCAGGAGTTCCGGGAAGGAGGAAGCGGGGCCGGTTGTTTCGATTCGGGACGGGAGATGTTTGGGGGGGCGGATAAGAACCTGAAGCTCCCGCGGGGCCGCGGTCGCGTGCTTAGGCCGTGGTGTTGTCAGGCTCGGGGTGAGCGGCGGAGGCTGCTCGGGGCCGGCCGTGGCAGTGGCGCCTCCTGCCCGCGCCCG
>VZTN01019149.1:75370-101781 GCA_013400515.1 Erpornis zantholeuca | reverse complement strand
CAGGGCCGCGGAGCGCGGCTCGGGTGCGGGGCTGCTGGGGGTGCGCAGGGGCCGCTGTGCCCGCGGTCAGACACAACGGGCCCGAGAGGGGACAGACGCCAGCGCTTAAGCAGTCCCGCAAATGGCTCCTGGAAGAAAGGTTTTTGCAGTTCTTCCCACTATTTTGCTTCCTCTTAAAGACATCAGTTTGAGAAAGAAAGGAAATTGTTAAGTGTTTTGGCTGCTGGACCTTGGAGTTGATTTCGGTGATTTTTTTGGGTGGTTTTTTTTTTTTATATTGATGAGCGCCATTACTTGCAGTGTATCATTGCCCCTGGTTTTTTTCCACTGTGTAACACTCTAGCTTCGATGTGCCCTGTTCTAAATATAATGCCATTATTTCAAATAAGGAGACATCTTAACAGACTAAATTGCTGATGGCCCTTCAGTTTCTTTTTGGAACAATAATGGAGAAGTGACAGGTGTCAGAGTCTCAATGCTTGTTTATTGGAGTGGCCAACTGGCTGGATTACTTAAGTGCTAGGAAGCAAAACGAATTCTGGTGATGGTTGTTGGTGTTTTCTAGGATGTGTTCTTCAATTTGTAAAGATAGAAGTGTATGAGATTACCTTGTACAAATGTTAAATGCAAGTATTTCAGATTGAATAGTATAAGCAGAGTAAATGTTGTTACTCGAGGGACCCGGTGCTTCATAATTTCTCTCTGGAGTATCACTGATGAAGATAGTGTGTTTCCAAATGTCCCTAACTTCTCGACTTTAACTTTCTTTTGCCAAGAGAGAAGAAAGTATGTTACAATGAACTGCGTTCAGTAATACTTGTAGTACGTAATTCAGTGCCTCCCACCATTTTCAAAAGCAAAATGCGAACTCCCATGAGTTTTGTATTAATTTAATTTACACTGAAAAACACTGGAAAAATGTGCCATAAACCTTAGCTGAAAGTATGTAGGTTGTTGTTAGGCTACAAAAAGTTCAGCTTGTGATATTTTCTGCCTTTAAATAAATGGGAATTTATTTGTGTTAAATACATTTTTTTTAAGTTATGAAGTCTGATATAGCAGAGTGTTCTTTATAACAACAGCAGAAACTTCATGCATCGAATTTTGTTTAATGTTTGCTGAAATGTTAAGTCAGCCTTCAGTGCTCAATGTCCTCAGCTGCTTTGTTCATTACCCAGTGTGATGTGTGACATTGTGGGAAACAGGTATCTGAAATGGCCCCTGTGTCTTAAATGTCTGGCAAATCAGGAATTAATCAAGCATCTTCATGTACACTTTCCAGCCTGATTGGTTTATTTTGGAATTGTTTGATATCAGAGAAAATTGCGTGAGCCAGAAAGAATGTACAGATGCTTAATGAGGCAGTGGTACAGGCAGAAAGAGTTTCTGATGGGAAACCAAAAAAAACCCAAAACAAAACCAAAAAGCAGAAAGGAAAACAGGAAAACCCACCCATTGGAATTGCATTGTTTCTGCAAAGCCTCTCCTCCCACTGCAGTTTCTGCTTGGTCTCCTTGACAAGGCAGTGAATGATGCAGGAGCTTTGGTAGGTGCATGGTGGTATTTTTGTGTTTTTCTATTTGCAGCTTTAGTAACTGTATCACAGAAAAAATGCATAATGGTGTGTTGTACTCAAGTGTGTGTTGTCAGATTTCCCTAAAGGAGAGGCAGTTACACCAGTGAAGTGGTTTCATAGAATCACAAATGGTTTGGGTTGGAAGGGACCTTAAAGATCATCTGTTTCCAACCCCTGTGCCATGGGCAGGGACACCTTCCATAGACCAGGTTGCTCAAAATCCTGTCTAGCCTGGCAATGAATACTTCTGGGGGTGGGGCAGCCACAACTTCTGTTTCAACACTTTATTTTCCTCCAACAATTTTAATTTTAATTTTTCCTTCCTTTATGTATTCATCTTGCGTATTATGCGTTTTTGAAGCAGTCATGAAATGAATTAGAGATTAGGACTTCATTTAGTGCTTTTTCCTTTCCAGCAGAGGAGTAACAGCTGTGGCCTTACACACGATGCCTTTGTTGCTTTGATAGTTATTCTGTTGTTGTCAGGTGTGTGTTCTTAGGCTTGCCTGGCATGTACACTTTTTATCAATGGCATAACTGACAGTACAAAGTGCTTGATTAAAGACATTTACTCTATAACCAGTGGAAAAGGTGTTCTCAGAGCCCTTTTTGTGCCTCAGGTTTACCCAGGCACAAATAGGCTCTGCCTACTGGTAACAGGAGGGTTGCTGTTATTCTGTTTGGAACATGTCAGTTCCAGCTTGTTCACACAAGGGCTCTGTAGTTGTTATCTGCAGGGCTAGGGCCTTCTGATTCAGTTGCACTCAGGCCATTGCATTACACTGTGTTAGCCCATTTGGAAAGCACAGGGGGCAGGTTTGTAGAGTAGGGCAGGGCTGAACCCCCAGCACCTGCACTGTACCTGTTGTGCTCAGAGAGTGCATCAGACTGGTACTGAAACCTTGTGGACTGAATGCTTACAATGTGTCTTAATACACTGCAGTGTAACTGCTTATTCATCTCCTTCCCTTTGTCTTCCACCTCAGAAGCATCCTACTACTTGATAGTTGCCACCACCTTTAAAAATGGCTATAGAGATGATGATCTAAATGTGACTAAATTACTTCCCTTTTTTTGTAGATAAGAACAAATAACAGTACCTGTAATAAGAAAGCAGGGAAGTTGAACCCTGGTGATCTAAATGTCACTTCCGTTTGTTTTTGCCAGTGTGTTGGAAAGCTCTGTTGGTGTTGCTTACAGCTGGTTGACATGGCAGAGGGCAGCACTCACCCACCTGAGCCCTCTAAAGTCAGCAGCAGTTCCCCTGTGCAGAACAGCCTCTGAACAGTCATTCTACTGTTTCGCTTTGTGCAGGTGGTCTCGGAGCTGCCTGGAGCTGCACGAGGGCAGCATGGGCACAGATGGCCTTTGAGCTCGTTTGTGTTTGCTTCGAATGGAGGTGCTCTTGACCTCCATGCTGGGAGGGGTAGGATGGTTTGTGACACTTCCCTGATTGTCTGTCATGCCTCAAGGGGTCACGAGCCAGCAATGTGACAGGAATCTGGGGGCTGTCAGAATGAACCTGATTTTATGAGACTGAGTCAAACAGAAAACATTGATACTTACAGTTTGTGCAGAGCAGGATAAATTTTTAACCCAAAGCTAAAATAAGGGTTGTGGGTGGAAAAGGAAAGGAATTGTGGGAAGAGAGGATAATTATAGCCACTCTGTACCTACAAAGACTGTTAATTTACCTCCTTAGGAGAGTAGGCTGAAAATGTAGCAGAAATATCTGTATGGTATGTCTGTATTTACTGAAGATGGCTTGGGAAAGAAAAATAGCGCAGTGCTGAGGTACTTTCGTAATTTGCCTCTTACAGATTGATATGGTTGCTTTTGAAAAACACGATCTTTTCTATCAATAGGAGTGAGTAGGCAGTGAGGTTTTCTGTATTTATTTCCTACATTTGTTCAATAAGCTCTTTTTTCCTATGTTGGTAATATTGGAATCTGTAAAGAAAAGCTAAGTATGGCTTGCATATATCTCCTTATTAAGAAAGACTCCAGTATTACTTAACTGCAACTTAAAATTGTGTAGTATTTGAGGCTGGAAGGCACCTCCAACATCGTTAATCCAACTAGCCCAGTGTCTTACCCAAGACAGGGTCATCTGGAGCAGTTTGCTCAGGGCTGTGTCCAGTGGAGTTTGGAGGAAGGAACCTGTTTCAGAGGGGGTTGCTTTTTTGAGGTTCAAGTATAATTTGTTGTATTTCAGTATGTGCCTCCAGTCCTGTCACTGACACCTCTGAGAAGAGTCATTCTCTCGTCTTTACTCTTCCATCAGCTACTTATACACATTGATAAAATCTCTCTGAGCCTTCTTGGGAAGCAGCTGAGGTCCTTAGCCTGTGTATGCGTGCTCAGTGTAAATGCCAGGTCTGATCACATCAGGGCCACTCTGTTAGTAACTCACCTTTGCACAAAGCTGGCAAAGTAGATGATAAGGCAGCACTTCTAAGTTGAAAGAATGCATACGAGATTTCTGAGGGATTATTCATACTGCTTTCATATGAAAATAATTAGTGAGCCCTATCCTTAATTTGCAAATGTTGAACTATGGCATGTTGTCCGACAGCATTTACAGAGTCTACGAGATGAGCAGGTTCTCCCACCCATGCTCTTTTTGTTCTCTTCAAAAGCTACCGCTGCTTCTACTAAATCACTGAAGGATTTTGAGTTCCTTTTGTCAAACCTTTTATCTGCACCTCTTCCTGCATTTGAAGCACACTGTAACTGGTAGCCCTGCACTCAGTATTTGGGAATTGATCAGTGTTGTTTCTGAGATTTGCTTCTGGTGTTCATTATTTGAGTTTCTTCCCTTGTTTAGAGCTATGTTTTGTATGTAGCAGTGGTGCCTTTTAGTAATGGAAGAGCTGTTTGATAGACCAGGTAGTGAGACTTGGGGATAGCTGAGTATGAACACTGCTGTGTTTTGAAACCATGGAAACTTGGTTCCATGCAGCTTTGTGTAGACTTAAGAACTTTTCTCAAGGAAAACAAACTAATTCTCTGAAGAAGAGTCTATTTTCCTTGTAGCATCCTTGTTTCCTAGATTGGCAGTGTAAGTGGTTTATTTTTTGAGATGGCAGTGGTGGATTCTGCAGCGTAAGAGTAGGACACTTCAAGACACTGACACCAAAGGGTTAAAAACAGGAATTTCACTCCATACCAGTTAGCTTGGGTAACTATTCCCAAGTTTTGAGTCCTGTTTCATTATTAATCCTTCTGTTTATAGTGTTTGGATGCATTTCTCATGACTCTGATAGATGATCAGATGTTTTAATAACCTGTCTTTTCTCCTGTTTCAGCCTCAAGGAATAGGTTCACCTAGTGTCTACCATGCTGTTATTGTGATCTTCTTGGAGTTTTTTGCTTGGGGCCTCTTGACAGCTCCCACTCTAGGGGTAGGTGATCCTCAGGAGCTTTTTCTCGCTGTATGGGAGGTGGGACAATTACTGCAAAGGCACTGAGCATCTTCTGAATTACATGAAATGAAAATTACATATGACTGAGCTGCTCTGTTGTGCAAGTGAAAAAAAAGTTCTCTATTTTTAGATGGTATGAAAAAATTAACTTATTTCATTATAGCAGTGTAATGGTGTAGCATAGCTGTTTACATGCAAGTTTGCTAACACTCAAGCTTACATGTAAATATTTTCTGATTGAAACCAGTAAGGTGGTAATGAAATTATCTTTCCTTTCAAGATGCCATAAAACATTGGCACATTACAAATGTAAGGACAAAAATACACTTGAAATGTGGTAACATTATGCAAGTGTGTGTGTAGATGGGGAGGTCTTTGCTGACCTGGCTGTGTTTTAAGCAGAAGCTTCAGAGCACAGACCCTGTTCCACCAGTCAAAGCCTCCCTGTGATTAGTGAGGCAGCCATACCAATGTGTTTGTACCAAAGGACTTTCTCATGTACTTGGTTGCTTTTAGTTTGGAATTAATTTGTGAGTAATACATGCTGACAAATTAAAAGGAGTGAAGGCTTAGAAATCTCCCAGGCCAACTCCACTTAAAATGCAGTCTTGGTGCTGCTCTGAAAGCTGATGTTGTTACCCATGAACTGTCTCTTGGGTATGAACTGCACATGGAATGGAACCCCTGTCATCTGAACACAAATCAGACTGAGACAGCTGCATTTCTGGGTTTTGCTCACCAAACTGAGAGCCACTTCAGGATGGTGCCACCTCCCCCTCTCTCTCTCCCCAGTCCCTGACAGATGATGCAGTCACATGTGGAAAGTCTGGTCTGAGATAATTTTCTAGATTCCCTGTGGTTTATTTATATTTCAGGCTGAAATCTCAAAATGCCTTCCATGCAAATTAAAGATTAATCACATTATTTGTGGTTTGCCTTTCTTCTTTATTTTTCTCTGTATTCTATGAAAATAAAAAGCTACTGTGCATCATAAAGTTGGATGTATCATGAGCAATATTTGTAGTTGTTATTGTGTAAATGACAGGATTTGTATTTCATCTCCAGGTTTTGCATGAAACCTTCCCAAAACATACATTTCTAATGAATGGTCTAATTCAAGGAGTAAAGGTAAGTTGACAGAATTTAATCACAAGTACAATTTAAAGTGAATGGTGGGAGGAATATAGAAATAACTGCAAGCTGAGAGAAACAGTCAAGAGGTTTTTCGATATGGCTTTCACAGTATAAATAAAACGGGAATAAATTACTGCTAAAAAGGCAAATGTGCATATTTTTACTTTTAGTAAGGTATTGCTTGGTCTGTATCTGCTGTTTGGGTTCAGCAAATAAAAAGGTAGTTGATTAAACCCAAATGACATATGTGGTGCTAAAAGTGGATATTTTTTTACTTGGAGCTTGTTACCCCAGTAGGATATTTTCAATTACTTAGATTCATGTGAATTTTAAGATTAGACAATAAGACATAGTTCATGAAACTGCTAGTATGACTGGATCATCTGCATTTTGAATTTAGTATAGTTCTGAGGTAACAGATCTCAAATTTTATGTAACCAGCCATGGTATAGAGGATGAGTGATGCTTGGCCACATTGCCTTTAATGCATTGCACTGTAGCCATTGACTTGACTCAAACTAGAGCCCATGCTGCTCTCAAGCAGTGCTGTGGTCAGCTATCACGAGTCTGACCACTTAGAACTAACTTCAAATGTTTTCTTTCACCTAGGGCTTATTGTCGTTTCTCAGTGCCCCACTCATAGGTGCCCTGTCTGATGTGTGGGGACGAAAGTCCTTCTTGCTGCTAACAGTATTTTTCACCTGTGCACCAATACCACTAATGAAGATCAGCCCATGGTTAGTAAATTCTTTCACACCAAATTAGCTGTTGCTTTTCAAGGTTGCTATCTAATGTTTATATGTGTAGCATTGTTGATAAAATGCTATTTGTGGTTCATGGAAGATTGAGGCTTTTGTATTATTTCTTTGCAAAGCTGGGGGAACAGTAAACCTGAAGCAGCTGCCATGAGGCAGAAGGCCTTGGTCAGAATTTCAATAGCTGCTGATTTTGATCTGTGTGCTGTAAGCCCTACATCCTGCTCCAGCACATCTGCCAAAGCTAGAGAACGCTGCCAGTGAACTGTGCAGGTCTGGATTGTGGCCACAGTTCTCACTCAGATACCAGCCAGCAACACTGAAATCAAAACTTTATGTAATGCGGGTGCGTGAAGTAGCCACTTGTACTCTCCAAGTTGCAGCAGTTTTACACTTTGGTTGGTTTCTCTAATTCTAAAATCGACTGGCTTTGATGCTGTGTGCGCCTTATCGACTGGTAACTGCCTGGAACCTTGCCCAGCTAGGGCAGGAGTCACAGGCCTCCCTGACCAGGCCAGTGCCAGCTGCTCAGGTAGCTCCATCAGCCTTTCCCATTTTCTCTCTGGTCGCACAGGCTGCTCATCCCTCTTTAGAAGGAGCTTGTTTTTAAGTGTTTATTAAGGTTTCAAATGCCAAATGCTAGTGTCTATAGCATAAAGATATGGCAGATGTTGAGGCCTTTCAATACCAGGTTCTCAAAATACTTAAGTTCCTAATTTGCTTTGGGTCATAGACCGGTTGAGTTTATTAGCTGAACACACCTCATTTCCTAGTAGTACTTAATCACAGCAGCTTTTTGTAGATGTTACAAAATCATGCTGTTTGTACTTGATAGAATTGTGTAACTCCTATGTGCACCAAGACATTCACATTTATCCAAGATTATTTCAATTAATTGTCAGGATATGTTGGACAAGGTGATTTACTGTTTAACTGCACTTGGATTGAATAGACTTCTTGTTTCTATTCAGCTATTCTAATTTTTTTTTTTAAATCATGTTCTCAGGTGGTACTTCGCTGTAATCTCCGTGTCTGGAGTTTTTGCAGTGACATTTTCTGTAGTTTTTGCATATGTAGCAGACATAACCCAAGAACATGAGAGAAGCATGGCCTATGGTTTGGTATGTATTATTTGGGCTCTTTTCCTGTGGTACTCAGTACTAAGCCCTTCAGTTTGTAATGCTTTTCAAAGCTGCGTTTTTGTTTCTCCTGTGGCAAGTTGATTTTAATTTGGAGTCAGGTTTTTCTGTTTAATTGTTCCTGTCATCCAGTCCTGTATCTCTTGAATATTCTGCTCCTAAATGAAACAAAACAGGACTGCGTTAAAAGCTGTCTCGAGTGTCTGTCTTAACAGCTGTTCTCAGTCTTAAGGATGTAATTTGAGGAGCTTTAGTTATTCCTCCATTATTGCCCACACTGGTACTACTCTGTCATCTTTTCAAAAATCTCACCTTTTGTTCTGGAATTGCCATTGTGTGGTACTTGACTGCCCCTGCCTGTGTCTGCAGTCACTCCACTGTGCTGCAGTTCAGAACAAGTTACTTGTCTGTTTTAAGTTCTTACAGCTCACCTCTGCTTCTCCATTATCTCCTGATAACCTGCCAGGCCCCAGGAGCCTTCACAGCTTCATGTTATTATGGATTAGCAGAATTTTTTGTTGTGTTTAGGTTACTGAATCCATTACCATTCAGCAGGAAGAGCTGAAAGCAATGCATGTAGAACTAAATAGTTTGTGCCTGTACACATTAGGGATTGAGATAGGTTGAGAAAGTTCCTTCAGTTTTTAAGTTAACATCTTTCACAAGGCCATCTGCTTAACTGAGAACTACTGAGTTGGATTAACCAGCATATTACATTTAATATACCCTTTATACCTTTTATACATGTGATTTTTTTTTTTAAACAGACTTTGCCTATTTCACTAATTCGAAGATTGAATACAGCTCATTGCTTCCCAGAGCTGTCAGTAGAATTTATAGTTATTGTTAATTATGTCAATACATGCAGGAGTGCTGTGAGCCTCACATTGCTGTCCAGTTTTAAGAAAAAGAAAGTTTTTCTTGAAAAATTGTGATTGTCTAAAATACACAGCTGCTACCATATAGGCATAGGAAAAAGGTTACTTTTAATTACTACGTGATTAAAATGGTTAGGCTTCTGAAAAGGAGGAAATGTGAGTAGTAACACTGCTGACTTGTCTCACTGAAGGTCTTACCAGCTGTTATTTATTTCAGGTTTCAGCAACTTTTGCAGCAAGTTTAGTCACCAGCCCTGCTATCGGTGCCTACCTTGGCCGAGCGTACGGAGACAGCCTGGTGGTGGTGCTGGCTACAGCAATAGCCTTGTTGGACATTTGCTTTATCCTTGTTGCTGTGCCGGAATCGCTGCCAGAGAAGATGAGGCCAGCATCCTGGGGAGCACCCATTTCGTGGGAACAGGCTGACCCCTTTGCAGTAAGCTACTTAAATAGGGAATATTTTGCTACTTTTAGATACTGAGCTTTGGAGACAGGGAAGAGACTGAATTTACAATGGTTCAGGCTTGAAAAACAAAGCCTTCAATTTCTTCAAGCTTGACCTTGCTTCACTGGTGATTCTTTTGCCAATAATCTTGCTGAACATAAAGGGAATGCTTTGGTGGTGCCACGTAACAACTTCATTGTTGGGCTTTTCAGAGTCCAGCTAGGGATGCTTTTTGGAAATGAAGGTGGAATGTTTTGTAATTCTTTTTTCTTGCCATAGTCCCTGAAGAAAGTCGGCCAGGACTCCATTGTGCTGCTAATCTGCATAACAGTCTTTCTTTCCTACCTCCCAGAGGCAGGCCAATACTCCAGCTTCTTCCTATACCTCAGACAGGTAATGTAACATTTTGGTAGGAATTTGAACAAAAGTAAATTTACATGATTTACGAAAGTTTTCAGTATTAGGGAACTAGTATGGAAAGTACAGGTAACTCATATAATTTAGAAGCTCCCAGGAACTGATTCAAGTATTCTTGTTGTTCTGTTTTCCTCTTTTAGACAGACAAAAAAGAGAGGAGAGGGGAGCGATGAAAGAGTTATAAAACAATTTCCTGTATTTTGTAATTATTTGTGTTATTCTTGGACTATGAGGTTAAATGTATTAAACTGGCTTTATTTTTGAGGGAACAATTTAATTGTTTTCTATTTATGGCCCTTTATTTTCATTTACTGATGTAATGAAAAAAAGATGAGGAGCTGAATAATACTGGTCTTCTGCATTGTGTGTTCCCTCACTGGGGTTTGTGACATTGTGACAGATGGTTTATAGTTAATAATCAAATTGCCTTTTTTTTAATATAGATAATGGGATTTTCATCTGAAAGTGTTGCAGCATTTATAGCAGTCCTTGGGATTCTTTCCATTATTGCACAGGTGAGTTACTGCTCTGTGTGTCATTGACTTGGCAAGCTGAAAAGAAGGAAGCACTGTGGAGAATGGAGAACTGTGGTTCCATAAATGTAACTCAGCTTTTCTTTGTCTGTTTTTTTTTTAAATCTCTAAAAATCTCTAAAAATTCCTCAAGGCTCTAACTTAGATGAAAACACTTGACTACAAGGGTTTGGTTCATTAAGGGAAAACTAAATCCTTTGTGCATCTAAGATGTGATGGTTTGGTCATATTACTTGCTAAACTACTGCTTTTTTTTTTGGTAGAAACAAATACTGCTTTTGAAGAACACTACTTAAAAATGAATTTATTGCATGCATTTGACATTGAGTATAAAATGTTTTCAGGGTTTTTGTTTTTTTAATTCATTAACTCATCAGTTTATCTGTGTTGTTATTTTTCTGACACTTTACTTTTCCTCTCTGTTTTAGACAATAGTGTTGAGTTTACTGATGCGGTCCATTGGAAATAAGAACACCATCCTGCTGGGCCTGGGGTTCCAAATCCTGCAGCTGGCGTGGTACGGCTTTGGATCAGAGCCATGGTATGCACCTTTGCTTTGGTCTGGCTGGGGCGGGGCTCCCTTCCCTGACGGGTGTGAGTGTGGGATCCCCAGGGCAGAGCTGCAGCCCAGAGCAGTCACTGCACTGTGTGTTTTGCAGGATGATGTGGGCAGCTGGTGCTGTGGCTGCCATGTCCAGCATTACTTTCCCAGCTGTCAGCGCCCTGGTCTCACGAACAGCTGATGCCGACCAGCAGGGTAGGTTTGCTCCTGCTTCTTGGAATTCTAGTCACAGAGTACTGGGCTCAGGGCTTGTCAGCCAGCATGAGTCTTGGCAGGACAGCCCAGACACCTGAGCTTTAGGGCACCACATGTTAAATCTGAGTTCCTTGGAAGTTGCACTGTGTGTGTACCATGTACTTCTGGTGCAGAGGGATAACTTTCTACAAGGCCCTACAGTAGCGAAATATTCAGCAAATTCAGTGCACAGTTCCTGTTGCATGCAGTCCTCTCTCTCCTGTGTGAGACAGTGACAGCAAGGATAGTGTCCTCCTGGGCTCTGAACTAGCTCAGCATGGCAGGTACTGCCCTCTGCTAGAGGCAGATGGAAAAAACACTCGAATATATGATAATACCCTGCTCTTTGCACCCCTTGTTTACTGCTACCCATAGTGCAACACCATTTAGAGCTTTCCTGCCTGCATCAGTTTTTAGGCAAAGTCAATAAAGTCTTATTAGAAATAATAAAAAAATTAGGAATAATTAATTATATATGTATAACTTCAGATAGGTAAGAACATGTATTTTACTTTTCCCAGGTGTTGTTCAAGGGATGATTACAGGAATTCGAGGACTGTGTAATGGTTTGGGACCAGCACTTTATGGTTTTATATTCTATATATTTCACGTTGAGTTAAATGAACTGCCCATGCCCGAATCACCATCAGGAGGTAGTGTGGTTGCACAATACCATTTACAACAGGTATGTTTCTTCTGTCCTTACTGCTTCCCATAGAAGTTAGGAAGGGCTCCTGTGCCCATCAGTTCTCCAGCTTGATGCTGTATTACATTTTGTTACACTGATTGCAAAGGAAGGATGTAGAAAGAGGTGTCTCAAGTCCCTCAGGGGAGGGTTGTTTAACTTAATTACATACACTGGTTTAGTTTAATTTTCAAATAGCTACAGTCATAGACAACTGTGACCCTTGTGAGGAGACTACCTTGAGGGGAAGGATGGACTTATACCAATGGTGTATGGGGTTTTTTGTTGTCCTTTTACCAAGCTCTCTATTATTTTTTTATTAAGATTTTGGGAAAACTCTGCAGGAAGAACTTGCACTAGAAAAGGAAGTTGGCAAGAATTAATAAGAACCATGTCCCTTATCCTAAATCTTAGGATTTAACATTCTTTCTCATTCCTTCTAACAGCCTGCACTGTATTCACTAGTGTGCCAGGCAACAGCTCTCCCACTCTTGAAAGTGGGTAAATAGCAACTGTAGGCTGTTAATGTGTGTCTAAATGCTCATTAACACTTTGTGGTGTCACTGTTATTGTTTTCAGAATTCCATAATTCCTGGACCCCCGTTCTTATTTGGAGCATGCTCTGTGCTGTTGGCACTACTTGTTGCCTTGTTTATTCCTGAACACACAAACCTAAATGTAAGATCCAGCAACTGGAAGAAACACTGTGGCAGCCATGGCCATCCCCACAGCCCACAAGCTCCTGGTGAAGCTAAAGAACCATTACTGCAAGATACAAATGTATGACAAAAATCCAGGAAGACTGTTTGGACTCCTTTTTCATCAGCGGTTTGGGATACACATTCCAACTCCCTCAAAGTGTAATTTCTTAAGGTAATCTTAAGAAGTATCTTTCTGCATGAAAGCTGTAGGAATTGAAACAGGAACTTTCTCCAAAGATGTTGCCATTGAACTAAAAACTTACTTTTTTAAGCACTCTGTTACATACTTGTCTCTTGCCATGAGATACTGTTACTGCTAAACTTTACATTCTAGTTCAGAGACAAACAATAGTCTAGGCATGAGCATGTGTCCCTCTGTTTCCTTACGGTGGTGAGCTTTAATTCTAGTCATGCTACGTCTCAATGAGACAGACTGGCATCCATGTGGACCCATTTGTTTTAATGTTGTAAAATCCTGGGTCAGATGATTCAAAGCCTTAATGTAAATGTACTTAAGTAGGGAGGTGCATTGGTATCATTTCTTTTAAAAGTCACATGGCAGGTTTTTTTTAAGTTTGTACTAATACAAAAATCACATGAGCACGCTTGCTGAACAGTAAAAGTTATTTTTCTGTAAGTGCATTTACTCTTTCTATTTTTGAATAAACGGTCGTATCAAACACTTGTTGAAATATGAAGTGGGTGTTTTGGGCCTACAAATTTTAATACTGGCTCTAAACCTCTGCTTTCCTCTGTACCGTTTATTAAACCACTCTATTTCTGATGTTTGCATAATCATACAGGACCTCAAAACTTGAAGACACAGACTGAACTCTATAAGCTGATAGCCTTGACTCTGTCCGTGTGCTATATAGTGGCCTTTGAGGACTGTCACAATAACCCTTTTGCATTACAGAGCTAAAGTTTTAGTCCTAAATTTTCAGGACCCTTAGTACAGAAAAGAGCTTTATACAATTACTGATGTGAATTTCTCTAAAAGTGTATATTTTTGTGTCCAGTTGTATTATTTAAAGTGTTCCTTTGTATAAATTTGTGTATAAAGTATTGTATAGGTTTAAAATGTTTTCATCTTGTGGTTATTGCTTAATGCTTTTTTACCTTTGAACATTCACCATGGTTGACCAAGAGCAAGAAAAGAAAATGTAAATATACTGTTAATAAAGTTGAATATTTTAATGAATTTTTAAATAATTGTGACTGTCTCTTCAAACTCTTTTCAAACCTTAAGAGTTCAGTAGTGGCATGTGTGTTATACTTCAGCAGGTGCAAAAAGTCAGCTGGAGTAGAGATGCAGCACGGAGGTTTATGTGTTAGCTAAAGCAAAGTAGAAGGGTTCCTGCTGTCTAGCAGCACAGGCTGCCTGCAGCTGGCTCCTTGTTTCCCAGGGGGATCCAGTGGAACAGGATGGCCACGGCTCCAGGCTCCAAGGAAGGAGTCCATTCCACACAGGCAGCCTGGCCAGGGCTGCCCAGGCCCACAGCACATGGGGTTCACTTATGATTTAAGAGGCCTGAGAGATGCTGCCACACTTCTTTGACAGCAGCTCCTCTGCAGTGTGAGATCACCACAGCTTCAGCCACTGACACCTGAGGACAGCTGCAGAGAGGAGCTGCGGGGCTGGGCCTGGGGCACTGCAGTGCCTGGCAACAATAAGTGACAAGGAAAAGTGCAGAAAAAGGTAAATTAAATACAGCTGTTCTGGTGCTTACCTCAGCTGGGAATTGCAGTACAGTGGAGATGGTTGTTTAGTACTCCTGAAACATTAACTAATCAGCGCTTTTGATAAAAACCATTTAATATTTCCACTGAAACATACACATGACAAAATCAGACACTACACATGAACATGGTGCTAATTTATAAACAAATGTACACATTTCACACAGCAAAACAAACCAGTGAACTGTACAAGCCTCTGGGTGCACTTGAGTAAGGTAATGTAATGGTAAAAGGAATGAAATATCTTTAACAAAAGTAAGGAATAGTTATTATAAGGCAGAAGTCCATGCATGCTCACTCTGCAGGGGACTCCAAGTAAAAGAGGGGACAGAATGGGTCATTACATGATTCTAGCATTTGAAGCCAAAGAGTAAAACAAGCTGAATGTGTTAAGAGCATCTGACATTTCTGTATAGTCTTAACAGTTGTAATGTATGATTTATAAAAATAAAGTAACTTTTAGATGTTGATATATGGCAACAGTTAACTATTCAGCTTCTTCACCTTTTAATGGTTTATGTGTGGGGGCCTGTGGAATGTAATACGAACAATTAACAGAAAAGTTTGGGGAACTAAGGGTGAGGATTTTAAGTTTTAATTTTATATCTTCAGTGAAATAATTTAGCATTTTTAGTATGAGATTTATTTGTAAGCCTCTATGACATAAATTCAAATAAGCTGGTTCCAAAATTAAGCAGGTTTTTAAAAGTGAACTGTAAGGGAGGATTAGTGAGGCAGTCATGCCAACATATGAGCTTGACCATTACCAAAATGGACAGCACAGCGCAGTTTTCCTGTGCTTTCCCTCTGCCTCATCCTTTCTCTGAAAGGAGCCAAGAAATAGAAATTCAGGTAAAGTGTTCTCACTCAGGGAACACATATTTCACCATTATAAAAAGTCAGAGCACTTTGGTGGGTTTTTAGGAGGATTTACAAGGTCAATAATATACTAAGAAATTTCTGCACAGCCCTGGTGATGTCAGTGTTGTTCCCACTAAAGCTCCTTAAAGCTTTATCTTCTTGGCCTTAGGCTCAAACACTGAAACATCATCCAAGTCAGTCAAGCTGCCTTCCTCAGAGAAAACTGGCTCATAAAATTGTGTCAGTTCACACAGATACTTTACTAACACACTATTGCAGAACATTCAAAAAATCCCCCTGAGGGTTAAAAGGACCCTTACTGTAAGAACCCTGTCTACGATCCAGATCCAGGAAAATAGGCCGAGGCTGGCGTTCCAGCAGCTTTTGGTGATGGCTGGGCTTTGGTTGGCAAGTAGGGTCTCAGGTACTCTGCAGAACAGCACAGGACACTGCATTGAACCATGGCTGTTATCGCCCCTCAAGTACATTTCAAATAAGGCCATGCTTACCTGAGTTAAGTGTGTTTTGACTGAGTCCTCGTAAAGGAATGCTGTCGTCTTTTCTCTTGAAATACTTGGGGTCCAGCCCCAGCTGATCACCACTAGAAACAGAAAGGCCAATTACAATTTAAAGCAAATGCAGTTTGTTATCAGTGCATTACAATGAGGGCGACTACAGACTTGCTCAGGAAAACCTTAAGTAGAAGTGTTACCACTGTGTTTCTCTGACCTTTACCATTTGAAGTTAAACCATCACTGAGTAGGTTAAGAACAGCCTAGAACTAATTTTTTCAGTGAGCCAGCACTTGATGGCTTAGATCTGCCAGCAGAAGCAACACTGAACTGTTGTTCCTTGGGGCCCACTCCTGAAAGCACAGCTCTTGCTTTGGTTTTGACAGACCAACACAATTTAAATTAGCATGGTAATGAAGAAAGGCAGACCACTGAACAAGGCCTGGTACTAGAACTACTTTACTTGGTTCCAAACACACCAAAATGACAAAGGGCTTTATAAATAAACTAATAAAAATACTAAATTGCAGTAGATGACACTCACTTCTCCTTATTCGCTGGGTGAGCAGCTGCAGGCACTGTGTGAGCATCCGAACATCGACTCAATTTCGAAAGCTGTGAGTTCAACTGAACCTGCAGAGACAAAGAGCTGCAGGTTAAGTTACTCCAGATCTGAGAGTCCCCTTCCCCAAGGGTATTCCCAGAGCCAAATTCCCAGGGATTCATGTTTCTACACCTCACTGGCCCTGCTGTGCAGCAAAGCCTGTGAGAACAAGCAGCCTAAAGACAAGCATTAGCTACAACATAGAATATATAGAATAACAGTCACAATGTTCACAGCAAGGAGCCTGAGAGTAAATACAGGAAATATTTATGTACTTCGAGAAATAGTCAAAATGTTGTGCTTTGATAGTTCATACTGTCACATTCTTAACCAATGTTAAGAATGTGGTTCTTAACCAAACAAAAGAGTCAAAGTGCCTGCCTTTGGTACTGGACATTGGGAATTCCCAGTTTTGCTGTGTGTCGGTTCCAGAAAGTTCTGGAAGGCGTAGAGAGGAGAAATGGGATGACTGATTCCTGAGCTGTGAAAGGATGGTCGGTCGGGCTGTAAAAGAAATAAAAACACATCCATAAAGGAGAAACACAGTTCTTCAAGTAATTGTAGAGATTAAAAATTCCAAAATTAACAACTAACTGCCATTACAAAGCCAACACTTAAGTGAGTCTTCCCGACGGGAAGAAAACATCACTTTTCCAAGATTCGTACACGTAAGGAAAACATAACTTTAAAAAAGTCAGATGAGGTGAGCACCAGCTAGTAAAAAGCTACACACCCTGTAACTGAATAAAGTATTAAATGTATCCAGCTACAAATCAAGAGACCTCTTTGTATGAACATGCCCTTCAGCTATGAACAAGCAGCTCATTCAGTTCCTGTTGGTGCTTTGTGACAGCAGAAATTTGTACAACACACAGTGAGAACCACAAGTTACAGTATTCAACAATGATTGCAGTCTGACTGACGTTCCTGTTACTAAAAAACAATAGTAAGAGTACTCAAATAGTACACTTCAGGTTTTAACCTTAAAGAGAATTAGTAAGTTAACCTCTCACCACAAAAATGCCCTTTTTTGCCTTCAGACTGCACTTCATCTTTTCCAAGCTAATTCTGTATTCCTTTATGTATTTTATGTAAACAAGAGCTTAGAAGATTCTCACCTACAAGCCCAGGATAAGAACAACCCAGCAGGATATTAAACTGTTGAAAAACAAACTAACAACCTCAAACCACACCCACCCAAAACTGTAGGCCCAGAAGACGAAAGCACTTTTCCTCTTTAAAGGCCCTTTAGCAACTGATGACCACATCACCAGCCTGTTATGTACGGCTCTACCTTACCATGCTGTGAGGTGAAACAGCAGCCCTCCCACCACCATGGGCACTGGCAGGAGTGTCCAGCTTCTTTGCCAGCTGAACTTCACTCAGCTGTTTGTTCAACCACGTGATAACTGCAGAGGAAGAAAAAGCCCAAATCCATTTGCTCCCTCTTACAAGCTGTTTGAAATGGCCAGTAGCCTTGCTCACAAAAAGTGACAGCTCACTGGGTGTTTTTCCTCCCTAGTCCCATGCAAAGGCATTTGTTGAAGCTTCCTCACCCCTCCAGGCCTCTGAGCACCCACCCCACAGCCCCAAGCACCACCCCCAAGGGAAGGCTTCCCTTATGTACAGCTCTTGGCTATTGCAGGCCCACAGCAGCCAGAGGCTTGTTTTCCATACAGGACAATAATTGCAGCTCTTCACAAAAACCCCAAAAGCTGCTTCCATCGATTTCAGTAGTAGTGAGATCACTGGGTCATTTTTGCAGAGAGAGAAATCAAACTGGTATCAGATGGTATAAACCTACCATTTTCATTGGTTTTCAGTAACTGCTTGCTTTCTTCAAGTTTCTGTATTGTACTTTCTACCTGTTCTTGTAGCTTGCAAACCTGTAATTCCCAGAATAATTATAACACCATCAGGAGTTTTATACTACTGGTGTTACACTAACTACAAACAACAACAAAAAAAGAATTTATGAAGTTGTTTAATTTTAGTGCAAGTTTGAACTCAGTTTTTCTCAAAAGCAACATGGTAATTCTTTCAAAGCAAGCCCTACTTTTAGCTAGGATTGCAACAAGGTGACAGCCAGAATCCTTTTTGACCTTTATTTTTCTACAATTAAATAGTGCAAGGACTCTAAAAAGGGGAATGTCCTTAATGGAAGAAAAAAGTTTGCTCTGTTCCTGTTCTTGCTCCCTTCAGCAACTTACACATGAATGTGCCTTCTAAAGGATGCTGATTCATCCATTACATTGCTTTGTTCTCTTAAAACAATTTTAGTTGTCCATATAAATGGATGACTTTTACAAATCAGGTTAACATTAAAAAACCTGAAAGTTGATTATACATTTAACGAAGTAAAAGACTATATTCTATTGCATGGAAAGATTTAAGACCTTACTGCTGTAACTAAGTTAAACCCCACAAAACCCAGTGAAGTCCATACACCAGCATTTCCAGCACAGGTTAAGCCATCAATACCTCCTGCTCTTTCATTCGAAGGGATTGTCCCATCTCCTGCAATTCCCTCTGCTCTTTTTGAAGTTTCTCTTCTTTTTCTGCCAATAGTTTTTCTTGTTGAATTGTTACTGTATTTTTCAATTTTAATTTACTCATTAGAGTTTTCAAATCTCCTTGTAGCTTCTTGATAATTTCATTAGCCTATTAAAAAAACCCAAACAATATATTAGAAAAATAAACACCTAAGAATAAGGGAGATGTTGCATGAGGGAATTGTCATACTCAAACAAACCTTAAGGAGTTCAGCTGACAGTGACTTAATTGTTGTCTCTAGTTTTTCAATATGCCTTTGTTTTTCCTCTGTACTCTCTTCCAGTATCACCTTGAACAGAATGTTACACAATATAAAGCTGTGATAGACATTGCTTATGATTTCAAGTAGAATGTTCATAATTCTTTGATAACTATCCTTACAATGAATCAGTCAGTGTTTTTCAGTCAAATTTTATAGGACCTCAACTAATCCTTTTTTTTTTTCTTACCAAAAATACCATAAGCTGTAACTTAACCACAATATTAAATCTGAATCCACTATACTTTTGATGCCATAATTTAGAACATTAACTACATTTAAAAACTGACTTGTTGAATTCATAAACACTGGTCAGCAGCTACTCGATGGAAGCTGCAATTAAGAGGGTTCTACCAAGTTAAAAGAAAATTCATGAAGAAACCTTTTGCTCTTGTGTTGCATCTAAGACTTCTTTTGTTCTGGTGACGAGCTGATCTTTGTCCTTGATCTCTTGTTCCAGGACAGCAACTCGTGTCTGCAGCTGATTGATGAGTTTCTCTTTTTCGTGGCATTCAGCATCCAGAGTTGTGTTCTCCCGGCGCAGGGACAGCACCTCCTGCTTTGCTCTTTGACATTCCTAAATGTTGGGGAGGAACTGAATTTTATCTTTCAAGAAAACCTGTAATTGCAATTTAAACAGACATATTAAAATAGTAAGCATAATATGGAACAAAGAAGAGATGAATAAACTTAATATGCTATATTTCCTATGCCATGCCCAGGCAGGCACTGATAATGCTCTAACAGCAGTAAGTTTGATTTTGGGTATTGGGAAGCCATACATCTTCTAATCCAGAAAGCTTTGCTTTCAGTTCTCTGACTGTGGAGTCTCCTTTGTATCTCCTCTCTGTCAGGTCTTTATTGATGACCTCGAGTTCTGAGAGTCTGTTCTGCAACTGCTGAATACTTTTCTGATGCAAATTTTCCAACTCCTTTTTCTGTTGTTCGTACTGTTGCTGGTACTGAGTTTGTGCCTGTAAGAAGCAAAGAAATGAAGCAGTTATTTGATGAATCTGACTATTCCCATAAAAGAATCCTGTTTGTTCTTTCCAACCACCGTACCTGGAGAGCTCTTTCCTTTTCGGTTGTCAGCTCCTGTGAGTGTTTGTTGCTCAGAGCTGTAGTGTAGGATGCCCATTCATTTTTCAGTTTGTCAAGTTCCCGGCTCTTCTCTGACAAGTGCTGTTTAAGTTGGACAAAGCACAGAGTTTAAAAATGTAAGCATTTCAGTCAATACTAAAGGATTGACTCACTTACTTACTAAAAGGATGTGGAATTCTTAGAAAAAGTCTAAATTTCAGCATCAGATGCTGAAATATGTTAGTTTTGTAACCAGGAAAAGTAAGGCACTGAGCAGCTGAAGAGCACTTTTCTTAACAGCATGGATAAAATAATCCTAATTGCCAATTGCATTTTTTTCCCAGCCACTATTTAAGAGTGAAAAAACAGCCTGCTGATGGTCCCTACCCTTGTAACACAAAGAACTCTATTAGAGGAAAAAAAGAAATAAAGCTCTTCAGCAGCATCTTTTCCTCTTTTTGATTTGTAATTCTGGATACCAATTCAGCAAACAGATTCTAGTAACTCAAACTGAAGCTGCAGACATGAGGCAAACAAATATTCCATTCCTAAAATAATTCACAACAGTTTTAATGGAATTGGTTCTGTTTCATTACAGTCAAAAAAGTCACCTTGATAATTGTAGGATCTGACCCAAATCATTCTCTTGAAATACAAAAGTGAAGTGATTACTGTGCTGACTGCAAAAATCAAAAAGGTGTCAAATAATTAAAGTCCAAGACTTTCAAATTATTTACCTTTGTTTTACGATTTTTCCAAATAAAAGGATTTTACATGGAATATATGCAGTATATTTATCATTTATCTTCACATGACCATATATTTAGTATTCAATTTGTGTGTGCATACACACAGACCTCTGCACTAAATATAGTAGAATTCTGCTTGAGTACTGCAAGAACTCAATTTAATTCTTCAGCTGCTGGCTTTACTCACTGTCTAGAAAAGCTACAGCAGACTGTTCTCTTCTTTTCACTCACTCTCAAGTCCATTATCTTGGCTAGGTAGTGGCAATCCAACCAGCCTACAAAAAGGGACATTTTCCACAAATCAAAAAAGCACAACATACAGAAGTCAAAAATTTATGTTACCTGTTGAGTGTAGCTGAGTTGCCTGGTAAGATCCTCTTCAGTTTTTTTAAGCTTTTCTTCCAGCGTCATTTTATCTTCCTATGTACAAATTGACATCAAGTCAAATCCTTAGCTCCCAAAATACAAGCAGTATTTAGCTTCCATTTAATCAGCACAGCCTGCCTAAGCACCCACAAATACCCACTGTATTTGTGAAAAGGTCACCTTATTTAATAAGTGTCATATTGAAAAAGATATAATCAGTAAATTTAAAAGAAAAGGCATTAGCCCACAATGTAAAAACCCCAAATTAAATTCTTAACAAATTTCTACAGGGAAATAGTACCTTATGATGAAGACTTGTTTACAAAGGAGTTACCTAAGCAACAAATTAACTGAAATACTGTAAATCTGTATTATTAAAATGGCTTATTAGGTACCTAGAAACATGGCAACACAGTAGGAGAAACAAATCCCAGGCTATGAAACTGAAACAGACAACAGAAACTGTAAGACCTTTAATTTCTCACTAAATCAAACCCAGCATGCTAGGAAACTGCATCAACATTCCAATTTTAATTTGCTATTTACAGCCATTAGTCCTTTGAAGTCCATCAAGCCTCACAATTCCCAGCAGACCATGCTTTCCTACAGCCAAGTGCAGAGCAAAGACTGGGAGGTTCCAGCAAGGCACTGGTGCAGCTGCTCTAGCCATCAGCACAGGCTGTGAGCAGGGGAGCTGCAGCAGCCAGAGCACTCAGCAGCTGCACACCACGTGCACAACACCTCTGTTCCTGTCACTTCAAACAGCACTGCCTGCCTGAGTACACAGAAAGTGTTTTCATTGCCAGGGTCACACTAACAGTTTAGATTTTACAACACACATCCAAGTAGCTGCATGCAACGACATATTTGGGCTAAAAGGAAAAATAAACCGGAACATACAACTTGGTGCAGACTTCTGAATTATTCACGATGAAAAAAATAAGTACATAGATCATCAAGGCTTAGTTGCAGTTATGACAAACTTTCATTTTACCTTAAGGCTTTTCAAACAGCTGGCTAAAAACTTCTTTATTTCTGCATCAGTTCCTGGCAGGAATTTTAGAGAGAGATGGGTAAGGTGTTTGAAGGGGTTGGTCTCCACTACATTTAAAGAGACTGGCGTGTGATCTAGAGCAGGTGCTGAAGAAACTAACTGCAGCAAAAACCTAGGGAAAAAGCAAGATAATCAAATGTTTTGCATATTTTTTCCCTGAAACTACCTGCACATCATAAGTTATTTCTCAGTAAAATATATTTCTATATGTGCAGTAAAAGGCTGTCCAATTTTTGCTCAAGAAAGAATTCTCCTCCCAAGACTCAGGTTTTGCCAGTTACATCCACCAACTTTACTGAGGTGAGGGGCAGGTCAGATTATCCTTGTTCTACTGACTCTTCTCAGTCTGAGTGGCTGACAAGCACTTTAAGAACTGAACAGGAACACACAGAGTAACATGGCACACACGTGTGACCTACCTTGGGATATCTTTGTTCTGCTCCTGAATGCATTGCTGAAGCAGATCTATAAATTTTTGCGGGAAAGCAGAGAAGTCTACCAAGAGACCTTGTTGGGATTTCAAACTATATAAACAGACGAGGAAAAAAATTTTAACAATATAGAGAACTGTAATTTATTTCCTATAAAATATTTTGTTTATACAAGTAGAAAGAACCAGTTCTGATCATGTCAGTAAACCTTACTAGCATTTTATTTTCAATAAGAAATGTGTCCATGTATCACAAAATCACAGCAGGTGGTGGAAGGGACCACAGTGGGTCAGCTGGTCCAACCTCCCCCCTTGAGTAGGGTCATCCTAGAGCACATCTTGGATAATAATCCCCAAAGGATACCTCTGATTACAAAAGTTCTTGTACATGGGCTGCACTAATTAAAAACCAGAAGTTGCTGTGGTGTAACAAATGTGCCCTTTGTGTAGGCATCACCCTCACACCATAGCCAGGAGCAGTTATGGGACAGGGCACAGGGAACAAACACAGGACAAGGAGGTGAACCTCAGCCATTATCTCTGTCACCTACTGGCCTATTCCACCATCCCCCTTCTCCACAGACACAGCAAACCCACACAGAAACATCCAGCGTGCATGTACAAAGCTGTGCCTCTGTGCAACAAAACACTTCTGCACATCTCTCTTGCAAACACTGTTTTGCTTCTGCCTTTTGATCCACACACTGATCACACATCTCTTTTTAAAAAATAACACCAAAGCCACTCCCCATCAAAAAACCCCAAACAAACAAACAAAAAACCACAACAAAAACCACAACAAAACAAAGCAAAAAATAAAATAAATAAATGCCCAAAAAAAGCAGAAAACTGAACTGTTCATCTGTTCATGCCTGGAATCCAAATTTGACGATTTACTCAGATTCTAAGCAAGTAAATGAGACCCAACAGAACAATCATATAAGAAACCCCTAAAACAGGGGCTCAGGTCTGTGAATCCATGTCCATTTCCGAACCAGTTCACAGACACAATAGTCTGTAAGAAGCAGCTAGGATAAACAGAAGACACCACCAGTAATGCAAACTGTGGTACTGTGTCCCTGCAGGGGACTTAACATCGGGATCCCAACACTCCTCTTTGTAACCTGAGCTGGTGACCCTCCTGACCCTGGCTGTTTCACCAGCTGCTCAGGGAACAATGCTGACAAAACACTGACAAAACCCCACACCTGAAAAATGCCAAAACCTGAATTCCAATACAGACTACTCTAAGCGAAAAAATATTCCCTTGGGGGTTTTTTGCCATTTAGAAATGTTTCACACAGAAAATACTGCAATTTCACTTACCTTTGAAAATCTTCCTCTGATATGACAAGGTTATAAAGGAAAAAAGGATCAGTATCATCAGTCAATCGAACAGCTAAGTCCTGAAAAGATGTACATTTAAATATTATTAAAATAATATAAGCTACCCAGGAGTCCTTAAATATTTTAAACCAGCATTGCAAACAGTATTGAACATTTTTGCTATTTAGCCAAAAATACAATAGACTTGTGGCAACTAATTCAAAATGTGTAAAACTTTACCATTTAACACAACTTCAAATATTACAGCAGGAAAACAAGGAAAACTCTTTTTCACAAAAAGAAACCAAGTCAAAACCTTAAACTTTGAGCAGCAAAGGTTTCAAAATTCAGTGTGTATCCATCATTTTCCAGAAAAAAAGCTATTTGCTACTTTTCCCCCTCATGAAATAGTGTAGCTCTAGCAGTCCACTGTAATGTGTCATTAACACATCACTCCCATAACTGGAAGTCCTTCAGAGCATACTGCTTCTGAAGTTTATGAAACCACCAGTTGATTTTATATACTTTAATACAGAGCTCTGTAGATTGGATACAGCTTAAGTACAGGAATCCCATAAGGAAAACTGCAGCATTATGCTGCTTAGCTTTTAAACCGACACTCATTTGTTCGCTAGAGGTCCACAAAGTGTTTTGGAAAAATTGCCTTCTCCATAAGCATTGAGCCTTGAATTCCAAGGATGGGGTTATGCAGCACATTAGGCCCAGGCAGCTGCTCCCTGTAACAGTGCTCGCCCCTGTTGGAAGGATATTCCCTAGCAGAGGTACCAAAGTAAGTAAAAACATGTCAGCTGTTCCAACACAATGAAGTGTGGCTACAGCACATGTACATACACACAACTGCAACTCGTTTCAGTAATTTAGGTGCCAGTAACACCAACAAAACTCTCAGCAGGACCCACATAAACAAACTCAGGGATTTACACACATAGACAGTTAAAGCTAAAATGAATGCCTCCCCAAGGCAGCTGCGGTGGACTGATGGGTGGGATAAGAACACCTGCTTGGTCTGATGTGCCATTAGCTGATCGAGCATTGGAAGTTCTCTCTTTAGACTGATCACTCCCTGATAGACTCGACTATCTCCAGGGTCCTCCTGACACAGGCTGCAGCTCAGTACACACTTGTAACTGAGCTGCTCCTGCACTGTGGGAAGTGTTATTACCACTGCCACCAGCAGCAGAACCTTACCAAGAGCTGCTGGATTCATTTATAAACAAATCTTTACTCAGCAACACCATACCCAACCCATAACCAATCTTAACATCATGCCAGGTGAATGAACAGTTTGCTGACAAATCAGACATACAACAGAAGAGGTTACAAAATCTCCAGTAGAGGCCTCATTGCTATTTTCCCCGAGAAAGTTGGGGTTTTTTTACTCCCAGTTTAGTACCTTGAACTAAAGGTACTCTTAACCTCTAACTCATGATCCCCTGAGCGTCTCCAAGTACTTTTAATATGCAAGTTTGCTAAGACCCATCAACAGTCAAACTAAAATTGAGGGCTAAAAAGGCTGGAGTTGGAAAAACACCAAACCAAGTTACTCAAAAATTTATATAAAAAATAAAGTGAAATGGCAAACACTAAAATCCCACTTGCTTTTCCTTCTTCTACTTATCCTTTTATACAATGAAATTCAGGTAATACCTAATGAATGACACAGATATGAGTCATTTACAAACCTTTTTATGAACAGGATTAGAAACTGACAGTAGTTCAATATTCACTCGAACATTTAATCTCCTGTGTACAAAAAGATGAAACTCAGTAATAAATCAAGAAAACATTCCCCAAATAACACGTGTTCACAGCTACATTACAGCAATCAACGACATTTTTAAAATAAAAATTTAGGCAGAAACATTAAGAAAGTTCGCACCAATGACAACAACTTAGATATTTAGTAGCTGCAGCTCCTCAGTTAGAGCTGGTTATTTTGCTGCTTGCTTGTTATTCACCAGGCTTTAAATAGCAAGGCAGAAGTTTTGAAACTTTGTCCAGAAACTAGAACTTTTGGAAAAGCGTGTTAAAATTTATTAAGGGATAATCATTTATACAGTGCTACCTTGCCATCAATGACTTATTGTCGAGTACGAAGAAACTCGTGCTACAACACTCACCACGGACATTAGCCTTTCCGCGCCTTCTCACACAGGGGAGTCAGGCACACGCTGTCTAATCCACAGAAATTCACTGCATTTTGAACAGACGCTTCACACAAGGTACGTCTGGGCTTCCCCAGACAGCCTGGCACAGGTGGCTCGAACCCGCGGGGCGCTGAGGAGGCCGCGGTGCGGGAGTGCGGCGGGGGAGAGGCGGGACGGCCCCCGGGCAGCGCTGCGGCCAGGGAGACGCCAAACACCGCGCGGGGC
>VZTN01019149.1:45699-75246 GCA_013400515.1 Erpornis zantholeuca | reverse complement strand
CTCCGCCGCCATCTTGCTCCCGCCCGCGGGGTGGGGCCGCAACATGGCGGCGCGGGGGCCGCTGGGAGCTGCAATGGCGGCGCCGGAGCCGGGGCGCTGCGCTCACTTCGTGCTGAGGAAGAGGCGCTTCTGCAGGATGATCCCGGCGCCCGGCAGGCGCTTCTGCGGAGAGCACGGACACGAGGAGGTGCAGGGACCCTTCTCCGGCCGGGAGGGGGGGTGGGCTCGGGGTCCGCCTCGCTCTGGCGGTACGGGTGGGAGAGGCAGCGCCTGTGTCTTCCCTTGAGCCTTCATGTGCCGGGCACTCGCTCCAGCCCAGCAGTAGCGCTGCCCTTGCATTAGGGGTTTGTTCTTTTAGCATCCAGTCGAGTTTTAACTTCTCGTCTCAGTTTCTCCGGTCCGGTTAACCCACCTATTCTGAATAGATGTTTTATGAAGCTGATGCCCTTCAACAGCTTTTTTGAAACAGGACGCTGAATGCATGCTGAAGTGTTTTCTAAAACTTTTCTAACTAGGAACAAAATGACAGAAAAAGAATTCCGTGCCCTCTTGATCCAAAACAGTGAGTACATGTAAATGCTTTTCCTGTTCTTTGTTAGAATTCACACGATACTTACTTTTCTTTGCATTTGGCTTTTAGCACTGTATATGAAGACCAACTACAAAAGCATTTAAAAAAATGTAACTCAAGAGAGAAGCCAAAGCCGGTAAGTGCAGTGTAATTTCAGCACTTTCTCTCGGATTTAAGACCTTAAACATTACAGCCCTGCAGAGAATTTTCTGTGCTGACAGCAGCTGTGTGCTACAGGGCAGCAGTTGTAGCAAAGCACTACTGTAAGGCAGGATGAAACCCCAATAAATACTTGCTGAAATGCAACTCGCATTCCAGTCCCCTCATATTCTCTGCCTCTTCTCATTGTAATTTGGTACAAGTTTTCAGCTCTTAGTTACAAATAAAACCACTGAATTCATTTCTCTCAGAAACACAGCCAGGGAACAGGCTGTCACAGCGCCATTCATTGCACAGGCTGGGTGAGAGGTTGTCCCGGGGAAGCAAAACCGGCAGGGAGGCTCTAGGTATTCCAACCAACTGCCCGCTCCAGTCCGGCCGGCAGTGAGGCGTGGAAAGCTTGGCTGGCAGCTGCTGAGGAAACAGGATATGTGTATGAACAGCTCTTCCAAGAAACAGAGGATGGCTTCTTTATTGCCTGTCTTTCTGACTTATTAGTAATCTTGGGAAACCTTAAAATGGTCTCTGGAATCTGTCTAGTGAAGCACTGACTGCAAAACTCTTACAAACATGTTCAATCTTAAAAAACTATGTCAGAAGGGTAATTTCTAGCTGGGTCAGGATCAGACTATAGGAAGGAAAATTACTTGGAAAATGTTACTTTGCAGTGGATTCCTATTGCTGCATACCTTACCATAAGAATACTGAAGAATTTAGCTATTTGCTTCCTGGTAATTAACAAAATCAAATTTATTTTCTTTTGATTTTTTTAAAGGTCTACTTTGTTCAAGATATTAATGCTGGTTTAAAAGATGCAGCAGAAATACCAGAAAAACAAGTGAGTACATCATTTGGTGTTCAGTCCTTACATGACATCTTGCAATTTGTCATATGACTATAAAGATACAGAAAAATTGAAAGGTCTTGTATTTATTGGTGTCACTTTCTTTTTTCCTTGAAAAGGTTCCTCTATCTTCTCTATCTATCGAAGAGCTGCAGAACTTAATTATCAAGTTGAAAAAAGCAAGTAGTGGTGAGTTTAATGCTAAATACTAAAAATAAGAGGTTTTTAATTGAATTTATTAAATAGTTCATTGTTATTTTTGTTGTTAGATACCTGTAAAAATGAGACAGGTGCCATAAAACATATCTGAAATAATTATCAGCCAGACTCCCAGTAGCTAAATTTTACTACAGAAAGTAAACTACATTGAAAGAATGATGAAACAGCCATCCTGTGTTCCCTTCCTATTGTTTTTCTTTTTTTCCACACTCTGATACCACTACAAATAACAATACAGCTCTGTTATAAATATATGATAATAGATTTATGCTCCCAACAGGCTGTTTTGTTAGTGCTACAAATTGAGTTTGTATCACAGTTATAATGTGTGTTACAAACTAGGAACTCTTGGAAACTGGAAAGCTATACCTAAAAGTTTTGCATTTGCCTACAGGCCTGGAACTTCATCTTAAGGAACAAATACTGTCCCACCAGGCTTTACAAGAAGCCTTGAATGACCCAAAGAATGGGGAATCTGCTTTCAAACACCTGAAGCAACAGGTTTGGTCTGATTTACTAATAACTATAGAGGGGTTTGAATGTGGAATTGTGCTGCTGTAAATTTGAGTGACTGGGTGCATGCCAGTTGCTTCCTGCAGAGGAAATCTGATATGATAAAACAGATGATATAATCCCTTTCATCTGTACACACATCATCTTTTCCCTAATCCCTCACTGAAAGGAAGGCTTAAAAAAGTCTTCTGCAGTTCGGTGAAGGAATATTTTTTCTATAAGGCATTGCAATACAGAGTGTAAATATTTTCTTGGTTTACAAATAATCTTTTGATGTTTGTAGGCTTCTATTTTAGGTAACATGGAAAAATTACATTTACTTGGTCCAGGAAGGTGTTTTGTTGAGTTTGGAGCTGGGCGAGGAAAGCTGTCTCATTGGGTTGATGTTGCCTTACAGAATGTTGAAAGTGTTCAGTTTTTGCTTGTGGAAAGGGCAACCACAAGATTCAAGGTAAGAGGATATTGTCACATTAATAAAGTATAATTTTTAAACCACTGCTGTTGAAGCTGTTAATATTTATTTTTTATCCTCAATAAATTTAAATTTTACAAGTTACACGTTCCATACTTCATCAATAGCAAATCTATTAGAAAAAGATCCTGGTATTTAATGTTGGAAATTCACAGATGTTGACTTAACAGGAAAAAAGTCTGACATTAACACCTGGACAAAATTATGATTATTTGTGGCCAGTCCTACTTAATGATATTCTGTTTAAACAGGTGGATGGAAAACACAAAGGGAGAGATTCTATATTTGAGAGACTTCAAGTAGACATTCAGCACTTATGTTTAAGTAAGTTCCTTCTTGGCCTGTGTCATTCTGAAATAGAGGCTTATTTTTAAATTTGGAATACTGGGTTCCAGTCAGTTTGCATGTAGCACACTTAAATATACTTGGTATTGAAGATTACTCTCAGTGGTCACTTGGACATGTTAATGCTGTGTATACACATATATACACACAGGCATGTGTAAGTATACATGGATACACACATACATATATTCTAAATGGAGTTTTAAAGTTTTCTACTTTTTGTACACTCCTCGGACATCATTACAGGTGAGAAGTACTGAAACAAATACATTTTGAAGGTTTTTCAGCAGTTGCAGGGTTAAACATATTTGCATTGTTTTATGTGTAGAAATAAGCAAGTCATGCACCATCAATGCTACAGAATTTGTGGGAGCACCTGTGAGCAGGAGCTGCATCAATGTCATATTTACCTTTCACAGGCAGTATAGAGAGGCTGAAATGGTTAAATCTGCTTCCCATCCACAGCATCCTGTTCTTTTAATTTGTTTTAACTAAAGATTCTTTCCTTTGAATAGCTTATAACTGAATGTACCAATCACTGTATTTTTATTAGCAGCAAACTTAGTAGTTTATTTCTAACTGTGCTGAAATTATATTATTCAGAAAAAACATACAGGTGCTGGGGTAGTTGTGGATTGGATGGGGGTTTTGCTGGTTGGTTTTTTTTTTCCCCCTCCAGATAAGGTACCTATTTTGGAGAAGAAAAAACTACCAGTGGTAGGAATTGGGAAGCATTTGTGTGGTGCTGCAACAGGTATGAATTACGGATGTCTGAACTGCAGAAAGCTGGGATACTAAACCTTACACTCTGGACTGATCTTCCAAACTGTCCTTTTAAGCTGTTCTTGCCCTCTAACCCTCTGTTGGTGAATACAGTAATTCTATTCTAAATATCTATTGACTCCAGTGGAATAGTAAAAGATGTAAGGATACTTTAGGCAGAAGTGAAGCCTTTCTTGGCTTTAATAGATTAGAATGGAGAATAGTGTGTGGTGGCATGGCTCATGTATTTGAGACTATTTTTTTTAGCACAGTTGCGTCTTCTTTGAAATATTTTTCTTCCTAAATTTTTATTGTCTGGCTGAACATGTATCCCAAACACAAATAAGATTGTGTTTCTGGCCTGATAACTTTAAGCTGATACAGTTTTTCTAATGTTGTATACTACGTAGAGAAAGACATCTCAAATATGAAGCTTTTATAGGTACTGTGACAAAGATTACAGAGTTAAGCATTTAAGAAGTACATGTGCCTATTAAATTGATTGTGTTCTAGATATCAAACTTTTAGAGCAAATATTTGTGTGTTTTACAGGGAGGAGATTCTCCTACAATATGCCAATTTGTTAACCAAACTATCTTAAATTCACTTGTGCAGAACAAATATTCCAGAGGATAAGCCCTTAGAAGCTCCAGAGGTCTCATAATATTAATTTAGCATTTAGGGTTTTCATGTTTTCAAAACATGTTTGAAAATTTTTAGTTATAATTTTTAATTATCATTGAACTTGCTTTTTGGCTTAGTTTGTGATGTATAATTTTTTTTTTTTTTTTTTTGGGAGCACATTCCCATGATAGAGCCTCTATAAATAATGGCATGGTGTTTATGGATACTGTTTCTTGGGGGGGATGTATTTGTTCATTCCCAGATCTTGCTTTGAGATGCTTGGTTGAAAGTTACACTGCTTGCTGTGACGGCGAAGATGAAGAGCCTGCACCAAAACGCCCCAGGGCTGCTCAGACAGAGCAGGCTGCTCACAGATCTGCTGGAAATGAGAGCACCACAGAAGACCATAAGCCTGTAGCTGGAATTGTTATTGCTCTGTGTTGCCATCACAAGTGTGACTGGACACATTATGTAGGCAGAGAGTTCTTTAAATCAGTAGGACTGGGACCAGTAGAATTCCATTATTTTCAGAGAATGAGTAGTTGGGCAACTTGTGGCATGCGAGAAGCCACAAGCAAAGCTTCTACAAGTGAAGACAGTGAAGATCAAGCTGATGTCACAGAAGAACATGAGCAAACCCTCAGCAGGACAGAGAATGGTTCAGATACTTTACAAGGGTGTGTACATTTTTTTTTCCTAGCAAATGTACTCCAGCAGAAAAGCTATGCATAGGGGCACATTAAATTGTTTCAGGTCCTCAAAAGGAGTCATTTTGCAGAAACATTAAATTGCTAAACTTATAGAAATACTTTACTTTAAAAATACAATTTTCATGGACATACATTTCAAAATATTTCAATAGTCATGCTTACAGTGATTTCAGTAGTTTTTCTAAGCTTAACTACTAATGTTAATTAACAAAACTATTTTCTGACAGCTGTTCATTCTTTCCTTCCTTTCTCTGAAACCAGGATACTGAGTGTTGAGGAACGAAAGCAGATCGGTTGCCTCTGTAAACGGCTGATTGATCACGGCCGGATTGAGTATTTACAACAGCAAGGATACAAGGCTGCACTCCAGTATTATACAGAGTCTGCTGTGTCCTTGGAGAATGTCCTGTTGACAGCTGTCCCCAATCCTTCTTTGATACCAGAGCAAACTATATGATAGGAGATAGATTTGGAATTGGTATAGAAAAAAACCCTATAAAACTCATATGGGTTTTTTTAAAAAGCTATTTCATTTCTTACAAAAAACCCCAAACCCTTTTATCATCTTTCCTATACCCAGGAAAAGGTTTTATATTTTCCAGTTTCACTGGGAATTACAAATATGCAAGCCAGTTCTCATCAGTGGAAAAATAAAATCCCTACGAATATTTGAAACTTATGTTCGCCTCTGTGTTGTAGTCTCTTTGCTGTGAAGAAGTGTACTTGATATTTTCTTCCATTCACAGTTACATTCTTTATTCATTAGGATTCATATCAGGAGGAGGACTAGAAGTACAACTTTCCACATTTTCTGAAAGACAATAGGTTAAAATACGAGAAGTTAACATACTTGATTTTCACTTTGAAGTTCAGAGTAGCTTTGTATTTCCTCTTAAAATATTTAAAGTAGGCCTAAGTACTTTCATCAGCCTGTGCTGCTAGGGAATCTGTTCAGGAAGAAAACTTGTGTCCAAAATGTCATCTTGATATATTTTTGCTAATTTGATTTTTCATTCATGTAATATTGATAAGAAAAAAGCTGGCTTAGTGTTCTAAATCAAGGGCATTTCATTCATTTTTAAAGCCTTCACTAAACACAGAATGAAGATCAGAGAGAACATTTTATATCTGCAGTGAAGTGCTCTCTGCAAGTAACAGCTGCCACCTGAACATCCGTTCAAAAGTGCTTATTTGGGTCTTCTGCTGCAACACTTATGCTGTTCCTTTGGAGACTATGAACAGCAAATCTTTGTCATGTTTTAGAAATGGGATGAAACTGTGGAGGTGTTTTGTTTAAGTGACTGTATTTTGTGTCAGGGACAGCAAGTTTGTGAGAAACATCTCTTTATCAGGTGTTGATACTTCATTGCTAAAAGATGTATGTTGGGAACATAAGCATTTCACCCTTAATCCTCCTCTGGAAGTACCACCTGAACAACACCCAAAAATAGGAAAAAGTTGAGCTTCATGACATAAAGGGTGCTAGAAGACCCTCACTATGTAAACGGATTAAATTGCAAATACAAAAGACAGTCATCAGCTTCTAGTTATTCATGGTATAGATAAGTCAGGCACATTTATTCCAATGCTCCGTGGTTCCAGTATGTTCCTACCAGAATCTATGCCGTTTGTGTGGAGACCTACTGTGCCAACTCTTGTTAAAAGTGCCCCTGTCCTCATTAAAAGTCTGTTTACAGAGTTTTCGGAAAACGCTATTCATTTATTAAGATTATTCATGTTTCATTTCTATACATATCCTAGATTTCATTTATCCAATTTATCCTTCTCTTCCTCATTGTAGTGCAGAGAGATGAGAATTAATAAAAAAGCCATGCCTGTTTTCTTGAGTGACTCCTGGATATACATGTGCATGAAGTCAATGCCAAACATTTCCTGTTGCTCCTCCTCATCTGTGTTCTCACATGGAGGGAGTGTTACCTCTAGCTCCAGCGGGTTGTCTCTGAAGTTGACAAATCTAGGAATTCACCACAAAAGGTTACTCTGCAGTAAGTTTTGTTCAGAGAAAATAATTCTTTTGAAACTGAATTAAGATTTCTCAAGCCATATTTTAAGCAAAATGAAATTAAACTTTTGTTATACTAAACTCACCACTCAGTAGTATTAAGTAAAGTAAAGCATCTTAGCTTATGACAGTAATAGATTGTAGTGGCAAAAAGCATTGTGGTCCTCATCATTTTGTCTTCAGTTTCTGACCCCATTGTCAGGTGTATTGAGTTTCCACAAACAGGTGAGTGGATGAGGTCAGTGCAAATACCTCCTCCCAGCTTTGCAAGGCAGGAGCCACTCCTGTCTCTATTCTTGATCCATCCTTGGGCCTATGCTTGTATTTAGTTAAGGAGGTGCTTCCAAAAGAGCTGAGAACAGGAGCTGTCTTTTTGGGTTAGGCATGGTTTATGCAGACTAGCATTCTTTCTCTAAAATGGCCAACATCCAGTAATCCAAATGAATATGCAAATAAAAGGAAAGTTCCAGTCATGGTATAGTAAGGAGTAGTTCAAATTCTACCAATTAAGAATTTACTTTTTTTTTTTTCTTATTAAGTACAGGAGAGTTTTCATCCATGTCCTTAAAACCAAAATATTTTTTTTTTAATTCTGAATGCTTGATTTCTCAATTGCAAAGTTCTCTTCTTGTTATTTTTATTCCTGTCAAATATTTTTCTGCAAGCTCTTGCCTTTAGAGAGGGCAATTATAGGGGGAGGGCTATGAAATGAGAAAATGTATTATAGTTTGCTTTTTCATTTGAGACTGTAGTTATCATAATTTACTTTTTTAAGTTTCACTACACAAAACTTGCTTGACCAGATCCTTAACTGTTGGGAATCTGTGTAATTATGCAGATTTATTGTATCCATCTATACAACTGTGGTAATGTCTTTTCCTTCCCTCTCCCTTAGTATCAATCTATGATATACTACTCAAAGGAGACTTTAAAAAGTATTTTAATTTATATTTCTGTTGCTTTTTCTTACCTCAGATTTGTCATGTCCTTCATACAAGCTGGAATATCCTTAAGTTTGTTGTTGCTAAGAACAAGAGTACTAAGATTTTTCATATTACCAATGGTTTCTGGCAAAGAGTTTATTTCATTCCTTTGGAGCCATAAAGTGTGGAGGTTTTCCATTCTGAAAAATAGATATTTGTGCAATAAATCAAGATTTAGAAAATAAATTTTATCAGCCATTACCACAAAAGAATTATTTTTTCAGCCACATAAAGGACTCGCAATGCAACAAGTTTCAAAGGAAGTCCCATGTCCAAGATAATCACCTAATCTCTGGTCAAAAGTGTCATTGACAATAAATATTTAACCTTATAGCTGATAGTGAATTTATTGTTAATTGAATGGATTATTCCAGTTCATCCATAACATTACATTATAGGGCTGATAAAATCTTGGCTTTGGGATGACGTTAACATAAAAATTCTCTTTTGAAGTAGTATTTATTAATTAGAATTTCAATGCAATGGAATCGCAACTAAGATGAGCTTTGAGCTTTATTTACCTGTCAATTGCATCAGGAAGCTCCTGGAGTTTATTTCCCCCCATATCTAACCATTCCAGATTTGGCATGTTGAGAAGAGCTGAAGGGATGGTAGTAAACTGATTCATGCACAAATCTATGTGCGAAAGCTTCTTTAATTCGCTGAGCTGAAAAGAAGGGGAGATTTAATGCAACTTTGTGTAGGTGTTGCAGCAGCTAATGTTGAGAAACATTACAACGCATTTTGGAAGCAGTAAACACAGAATGGTTTTGAGTTACAGTAGCTGATAGTACCTAACAATAACAGTTTTGCCAGGAAGGTAGATAGGTTTGGAACTGATAAAGCAGCAGAACTGTACCCCCCACCCAGCAGCGAATGCCCTGACTGCTGACTACAATGCAGATATGGCCCAAGCCTCAAGAAAAAGAATTTTAAAGACAGCACTGTCCTTAGTATTTCATACTCCATGCAATATGCCATTTTTCATTAGTCAAATACTTAAATTTTTAGGTATCCAATTGCATGGACTGTACTTTAGAGTGAACCTTGACACCTTCCATGCTGTGAACTCTACCACTCTGCCAAGACATTCTAAAAATGCAACATAGTGTCAGAGCACCTCAATCCTTGGGTGAATCATGCCTTCAGGTGCTTTTACAATGTTCAAGTGATACAAAGATATGTTATGGCAGATCTGATCCAGTTGTCTAAGCACTGAATGCCACTCAAGTGCACATGACCAGAGCCTCATGGTGTTCACATCGCCGCTATCTCCACTATGGATTTGCTATGAGCTGTCAATTTAAAAGCTGTACTCTCTGCATTACACCATGCACCCTGTATCCACATAGATTTTTGTAAATTCTGGAGTTTGGTTAATTTCCATTGGAAGATTCTATGTTGGCTATTGCTGTTTGGACTCAAACAATTTTGCAAGGCACTGATTGCTGTCAACTATTGCCATGAGTGGTTTTTAAGTAAATTAAAACAAGTAAAAATGGTTACATACTTGTCATCTCTAAGAGACCAATAGTTAGAGATGCAGGTCTCTCACATTTAGGTCTGTTCAAATTAATGTTCAATAGTAGGTGAGTAGTTGTTTTTATTCTCTCATAATTGTTTTCAACATCTGAGAACAACAGTTGTTCAACTCTGCATAGGCAGTTGTATAAATCACACAACCTCTTTGTTTAAATGACACAATCCCTTTTCAGAGATAGCTGTTCATGTAAAGGTGCTTACGTAAAGGTGTGTTCTGGCATATGGTATGAATTGGTACTCTCAACTATAAAAGGGAACTTGTTTATGCTAAGGCATCAGATTCTTAGTGGGGTAAATCAGTGAAGATATCCAGCCTAAACAAATTGATATGGAGTGCATTATTGCCCTCCCAGCAGTGCCAAGTCATTTATCTGACTGAAATACAGACTGGCTCCTTCACGTACTCAGGTATATGTATGTTCTTCTCACGTGGCTTCAATTTGACCACTCATAGAAAGACTATTCACATCAATGTTTCTGGGGAGTACTGTGAAATCACAGTATCACAGCAAATTTGAAAACAGAAGTGCAATGTGCAATGATAATTTGCTTTAGATAAATTCAAAATAAGCATTAAACAAAACTAAACAGTCTGTCAAAACCTGAGGAGGAAGATCACAGATACTTCTGTTGACAGCCAGTTCCAATCTTTCCAGACTGATGCAGTTACTTATTTCCTTAGGCACAGATTTTATTCTGTTGTAACTGAGAAGCAGCTCTTGGAGGCCGGTCAGCTGGCCTGTAGAGAGCACAAAAGAGAAATGTTCATGTTATTCTATTTGAAGCACAATATTACTTGTTTTGTCTTATCCTTTTACTGTTAAATAAATGCTGTGTGCTCTCACAAAACAAAACAAAATAAAATCACCAAAGTGCAAACAGTAGCACTTCAGGACTCTTTAGTACATAACTGCACTCCAGTTGAGTGCTTCAAGGAAAAGCCCCAAACCAAAAAGTTATGACTAGGGTACTCATACTGTGGACTCAGAACATGAGATCTGTTTTTCAATATCACTTTGTTAGCTGCATTCTGATGTTTAGTCCCTGCTGTGCATACAGGCTCTTTTTTAGTCATGAAGAGCTTTCATAGAGGCATGTCTCTTCCATCCAGCCCCATTTTTAGTTTATAAGGAATCTACAGTTTGGAGATCTCTATCTCATTGTCAGATTTAAATCATCTGTTTTCTTACTACCCAGTAGGATTATTAGATGGGCAAAGGGCAAAGAAATGGCACATTTGTGCAAGACCAGTTTTCTTAGAAAAGCAGCTTAAAATAAAAGAAAGTGGAGCTCACCAATTTCTTTAGGTACACTTTCAATTGAGTTCCGGGATAGATCCAGAACAACAAGGCTGTGAAATCTTCCAATAAACTGAGGAATTTTCTGCAAACTAGTTCTGTGAAGCTGCCATTCCTGGAGATGGATTAGTTTCAATAAGCACGAAGGTAATGTCTACAACAAGAAATATGAACCAGAAGAAATTCAGCTTATTATGCAAGAATACAGGCTGAGGCAGAAGTTTAATTTAAAACAGTAACAGTCTGTCCTACTTCTTAAGCTATACTGTAACATATGGGTTACAAAAGGAATCCTGGGAACTGTTTTCTAAAATATGCTAAAAATAGCAAGCATAACAGATATGATTTTAATGTCATATATATTAGGAAAAGGTTTATACTTTATAAAGGTTTACATCAGTATATTAGGAAAAGGCTCTTCCCCCAGCGGGTGGTTGGGCACTGGAAGAGGCTCCCCAGGGCAGTGCTCACAGCACCAGCCTGGCAGAGTTCAGGAAGCATTTGGACAATGCTCTCAGGCACAGGTGACTCTTGGAGGTGGTGCTGTGCAGAGCCAGGAATTGGACTCTGTGAACTCAGCATATTCCACGATGCCATGACCCTGAAGTGAACAACAGTGTGGGTTGTCATTCTGATCACAGATTTAACCTGCCCACTTTTGGCTCCCAGGATTTAGATACCTGCATTTCTATTACTGACAAGTTTCAGGCTGGTTTTTGTTTGTTTGTTTCTATCTTAAAAAAAAAAAAATCAATATAACTGGAGACGAAACTGCTCTAAATAGACTTTTGCACATAAAGGGAGATCTAAATTCTATTTCCTATTCTATCAATAAAAACAGTGAGCAGCTGAGAGCAGAAGAGCTGAGGGATAAAAAAACTAAGTCTCTGTATGCAAAGAGTTCTGAGCAAGGACCACTGGCCTGCAGACCACCAGAGTATGGCTAGGTCTGGCTGTCATGTTCTCACTGGCCTCAATACAGACTAATTCTCATCATTTCCTGGGAGCTGCTCTGTGCATTTCTGCATGGCTCAGAGTACTGCTGGCCTTCACTCTGCCAGCATTAACAGTAGATTACCCCTGTGCATGAGAAACACAATAATAGTGTTCTGGGAATCTACTGCCTTATTTTCACTCTTAGGAAGAGAAAACAAACAATAAGAAATATTTTCATGCACCCAAACACAGAGGGTTTTCACTTTGATACATTTCAGTAGTTCTGGTGTGTGTTAAATGAGAATTTACATAATGAAAATCTTAATTTGCAATGTTAAATGAGAACTTACTGAAAATCAAAATTTGCAGTGTAAATCATTTCTAATGCAGAAAAGCCTTTTGGGCTTTGTTTTTGCAGAGTAATGCTTAATATTCAGGACTAAAAAACACCCTGCTTGCTTTTACACTCACAGCAGTGTGTCCCAATTCATTGTTAGGAAAGCATAGTGAGTAATAGAACAAAAATAGTACCACTTTTAAGTGTAAAGTTGTAAATAGTAGTTTTCTAATGCATCAGTCATTCAACCCAAGTCATTCCTATCAACACTACCTTCCATTCTTCTTCCTCTATCCTTAAAATTGCTCTTCCACCTTCATTAATAACTTTTTCTTTGAGCTTTGCTAAAGCAGCTCTCTCCTCCCAGACAAGCAGTAGCCTACAAGGTAAAGAAGATTTGCCAGTGGTGCCACAATGAACACAGACAATAATTACTATCCTAAGCATTTTCTGGGAAAAAGAGACGACTGCTGTATTGTCACATAACACTGATTAGATCTGGATGTTAATATACTAGCAGTTGGAGAGAAGACAAGCACTTCATGTTTTTCTGAGGTAATTTACAGGAACTCTATTTTGCAGTTCTTCAAATTTACATTCAGAAGGAGGACATCATTCACTTTCAACATGTTGCAGCAGGGCCAAAGAATATAAAGTCACATGGAATTAAGTTCCAAAGCGCATTTGGAAGCAGTCTCCTAAAATGAAAGCCTTCCATTCCACCACATGTAAGTGCAACAAAATAAGGTCAGTTAGCTTCTTTTAGCTTGATTTCCAACGAGACCTCAACAAGAATTATGACAACTAGGCTAATTCTCTTTCTTTCTTCTTGTATTGTCCATTAGTAACTTTTGAATTTGTTGGTCCATTTCAAACACATCTGATAAATCAGGAGTTCCAAAAATAGAATGCTAAATTTCTTCAAATTTCATAAAATTGTTGGCCAGACAGAAGAGCAAACAAGTCTGTTGATGCCTCAGTGGAGACAGAAGCACAGTAATTAATTTTTCATTGGTTAGATTATCTGCAGGGCAGAGAATTTTAGTATCTGAGTTCAGGGTATTTAGTCTATACACTAATATATTCATCACAGACACTAGATAAATTCTAATCACTGGGAATCCTGCTGGAGTAACAACTAAAGAATTACAGTCTGGATGAATTTGAAGAAACCAATTACAGTCTTCTGAAATGTAACATATGATCTAGCTTTTCACATGGTTAAAGATCTACAATTTACCTACCTTCCTGCAGACCTCTGCCTGAATTCCTTTTCTTTCTGTAATTCTTCATTTATCTTGTGTATTCTCACTTCCCAGAGTGTCTTCACAGCAGTGAATGTTCCCAGGCAAACTGCAGTTTCAGCCATGATCCTTTACATGTTCAGATTCGGTTGCGGGAATCTGAATTTCAGGCTCAATGTGCCACTTCATGTATCAGTTACCAGATGGGGACAGTGATGTGAAAACTAAAATACTGCAATACCCACTTCATTATGTTATCAAATTAGTTAATGTAAAGAATTGACAGGATTTTATCCACTGCTTTCTCTTTATAAAAATAGATAATTGCACCTAGTTAAATTTTCTTATAATAAAAAATGGTATTTTTGCAGTCTCTGCATTCTTATTCAGTGAACAACTGCTGCTCTCAGTTCCTTCCAATGGTAAGTTAAGTACTGACCTTAATTATTAAATGCAGATTTGAGCACTCATTCCTGTCCTAGGAAGAAATTAAGCTGTTACCTGCAATCTAAGGCAGTTAAATTCTGATAGCTACATTCCAGCACCTACCTGATGTAAATACTTGTAACTAAAGGAGTTTTGCACTTTACACAAACAGAACTGGTCCTGGAAATTAGTTAGTATACTTTATTTGCATTCATTTTCTTCATAGCTTAACTCATTACAATGTATTTTATAGTTAGTAATGCACTACCTTTAGGAAAAGGCTTTTAAATCCTTCTGATTTCTCTTTGAATGTTTGTGTAGCCCTACTGGGTGTTAGAATTCACATTTAAAATTAAATTCAGTCTAAAGTTTTGAAGTTATCTATCCCTTAGTGAGATAATTCATACATATTGTCCTGAAGAGCAGCAAAATAGGATATTCACTCATCCTAATCAGTGCATCGCTCTAAAAATCATTATTTTAATTACTGGAGCCAAGATGCTGATATTCAGATAAGCTTGCAGGGCTAAACTTCATGCCAGCAGCAGTATACTCTGAAAACTGATGATCTGAATGCTCCCTTTCTAAATTTGTACTGATACTTCTAGGGGCAAGTAAGAAAAATATCTTATATATATGCTTCAAACTAAAAGAATTAAGGATAACTTTCTTTCCAAAAAACAGGTAGTTAACAACAACAAAAGAGGAATTTCATGTCTTTTCATGCATATATTTCCCTATAATAATTTTTGCAGGTCTGTCTTTTAGAACCAGTCCTTTCTTTCATATTTTTTCCTGTTATGATTTTGTGTGGCTTGGATAAGCCACAATTGCTTAGTGACCATTTTTGTATTTTACCTGCCAGTCATTCTGTTTTATGTTTACTATGCCTTTTGCTAACACACTTATTTGTAAAGTCTGATTATACTGAAATCAACTTAAAATGTGTAGGCAAATAAAATATAAAATGTCAGGATTGCCTCCTATTGCCAAGACAGCATTAAAATCAAATTATAAAATTGAATAAAGAAGAATCTAATCTAATGCATTAATATTTATGATTCTTAGCTGTTTTCTGTTTGTTAAGGAAAAATGGCAGGATTTGAGAAGTGACACAAATGGCAACCCCAGCATGGCACATGGTGCAGTGTGGGCTTTGGGTTCCTACAGAGGGATTGGATTTTTTCCTATAAAGAGAGGACTGTATCCTCTTTCCCTCCCTGACATAAATGTGATCACATTTACTCATTTGAAGGATTAGCTTCTCTTTCAGTGGTCATCAGAGTAACTACTCTTCCCCATGCCCATCCCAATATGCAACAGTAATGCTATATATACATGAGGATTTTTGCTCATTACTGGTTACAATTCAAACTGCATGATTTTTTCAAGATTAAACTTCTACTGAGATCAAGTGATTAGCTTATCTATCATTTCTTGTTGTTTGGAGACATTTTTTGAACTACAAGCCCTTTTAGGTAGAAAACCAGAAATCTTTTTATATAAATAGTGCAGGAAAAGAAACATTTGTTAATAGTTGTACTACTAAACCTAGTATCATATTATACAGTCAAACCAATACTTATTTCTCATAAAGATTACTCTGGACAACTCTCTTTTGCTGTGGAAAGCATATTATTCAACAAGTACTGCCTTAGAACCATGATATATCAAAAAGCCTTAAGTATATGACTTTTTTCAGGATGATTTCATGACATAACATGATTACCATCAAAAAGTTCTTGTTCTTAGATCTTATTATTTGTCAAGAAAATAAAAACCCTAATAATAATGCTATCACAGCCAACAACTCAGAAGTGAATTCCCAAGCGTGGCTGTGAAACAACTGCAAATTACTGATTCAAAGTAATCAGATCCCCCAACAACTTCACCTCCAAGCATCAGAAAGAGTTTAACTACAACTTACCTCAATTATTTGGTGTTTTCAAGGATTTTCTGTGACTCATTGCTTTCTGGACAAGAGCAGAGATAAATTATGAATCTTGTCTGTATTAGCAAAGCCATTTAAAACTCTCAGACTCCAATGCAATGTCAGTCTAGTTCTAATTTTAACCTATGCTGAGAATAGAAGGCATCACATGAGGCACGTCTGCAAACCCCCCAAGCATTCACCACTGTTAAAGTCTTCCCAGTTTGCAGAGTGTGACTGGGCTCCCCTGAACTGGACTCCCTTTAACAGAAGTTTAAAATTTGTGAAGTAGAACAAAGGAGTACTTGTCATGCTACACAATGAGCTTGTTTTGAATTAAAACTGACAAAAATAAAGAAGGCTAGTATTGAATTAAAAACAACTGCTTGCTTTAGTAATGTTTCTCTGCAAGGTAACTGAGCTTCAAAGTTGCTATTAAACAGCAACACTGACTAAATGGATTAGAAAAAGTATTACATCACTAAGTATTTTACTCATTACTTTTGCCCAGGCTGAAGAATTTCTTGCTGAAGAATTTCAGAGCAAATTATCAAAGTCCAGACAGAAAAGTAATCTTTACCAGGACATGCAGAGGGGTTATTACTCACCCCTCTTCATGCTTCCAATCATGAAACATATTTAACATTTTATTTCTTCAATTAGCCCTTGGAGAAGATAAAAGGAGAACAAGCCTGTCAGAATCTTTTTCTACAATCAGATGGAAAGAGAGAGACAACAATAATCACAGGTCACTATTTGAGGCAGAAGCCACAGACCTGGATACTTCTAACCAACTGCACTGGAGTATAAAATGTGAATATGAAATTTTAAAAGTATCATTAATTTGGTTGTAACTATACCACACAGAACTTTATAACAAAAAAACCCCTAAGCCTCTCCAGGCCACAACCAACTAGATACATGAACACCAATACCTACTGAAAAAGACACTAAGTACTTTAGTTTTCAATCCTCTCCCTGTGTAAGTAAAATTATTCTGTCTTAAATATTTCAAAGGAATTTTATTGCTTTCTTTCATACACATATATTTCCTCAATTTATTTTCTCAATGTTCATCAGATTACAAAATATCCTAAACCTTTATCCTAAGCCCTTACCACAACAATATACTTGTAGGAAAGTAGATATTAGGCTGTGTTCTTTTGGGAGCCTTGAGTACAGTATGTTCTTTAAAGCAAGAAGAAAGAGTTTGAGTCACCTGTACAGAATTGCCTCCGTAAAATTCACAAATAAAAACAATATTACTACAATTCTTTGTGGCTTTATATTTTTTATTAGGAATAAATAAATCTGATAAAAATGAAATAGGTGATAAGCATGATATATTAGTCAAACTTCGCAAGAAATGACCTTTATATAAAAGACCCTTATACCACAATAGAAATATTAATAGCACCTTACATGGATGCTCCACACTCCCCCTCCTACATTGCCAGCTTTCCTCTTATTCAGTCTCAGCATCATGGAGAGCAGGGATTCTACCTCTGGTAGCCCATCTCACATCTTCACAGGTAAATGCAATGGACAACTTTGGTCTACAATTTTGGAGAATGCTCCTGATTTTGATATATCTAAAAAAGGAGAAAATGTCCATTTTGTGCATTACAAGTTCATTTTTAAGGCTATGTAACTGTCTTTTCTTGTGTCTGTGTGAAACTTATGTGTCTAGAAGGTATTTATATCCAACAGTTTTCTTCATATCTCTCATTAAATCACCAGTGCAATCCTCATGATCCTTTTTGTTTACCTTAGAGACACATAACAGTTTTCTGTTCTAAAGGCATTAACTTGAACCTATTCATTATGTGCCTTGTATCTGAGTTTAAGAAGTCCTTATCTCACACAGTATTTTTAATGTCCATTCTTTGTTGAATCTGATTAATCTGTCAAATTCTAGTATCAATATCTGAATACCAATAACACAATGCAAGCTTTTAGATGATGATCATCTTACTGTCAGGCTCACCTAATGAAAAATAATAAAACAAGATCCTTCTCTTTTTATTTTGTTTTCTCTATCTTTCTCGTTTGGTTTTAACACACAGATGCTTTCTACAGGAAACAAAAATAACTGGAAAGCATTAAGGGCTGAAACTACTTTCAGCCTTTAACAATACAGGATATTCTAGAGAGTATTAAGGCTTTGATAGTTATCAATCATTGTTGTCAGTAAGCATTTGAATAAATATGGCCTCTTCATTTACAGTTTTATAAAGAGTACCTGTGCAAGTATTTGCCAGGAAAAAGTAGACTAGTGAAAGACTTAAGAAGTTTACTCAGATAAACAACAAAAAGCTCTCTGGACATCTTACAGCAGAAGCATTAAAGGCATTTTATTGATTTTTGCATAATCCCTTCTGGGAATTCAGATACTATTTGTTAAAATAAATTTACGTGTCCAAAATGGAAGAACTGTGAGTATTCCCCTCCATAATTCCCCTTCAGATTATAAATACTGCAGGTGTAGAGCAGTGGCACTCACTCACACCAGCCTGACAATCATTCTTATTATAAAAGGCAAAATAAAGATTTACCACCACCATATTCACAAGTTGTGACCTATTCGGTTTGACAGTCTGCTGTAGAAGAAATTACAGCAATACTAGTTAAAAGAAGTAACAACTAATTCAGATTGATATCAGCTGTTGAGAACTTTTAACCACATAACATTATTATATAATGCACGTAGCAAAGGGCACATGTTAGCAGAGACAGCTTTTATAACTATTCAGTCTAATCCACAGAGTTTAAAGGCATATTCTAGCCATGATCTCCTTTATTTAAGGTCCAGCAGCATCGAAGCAGGGTTCTCCAAGTAAGATTTCCACAAGTTAGAGAACCGGGCCATTGTAGCTCCATCAATGATGCGATGATCAGCTGACCAACTCACATTCATTATTTGTGCTTTATATACTTCACCTTTGCCATTAAACCGAGGAAGAACCTAAAAATCAGAGGAAGGACAAAACCAGAAATAATAAATACTTTCATTAGCAAATCTGTATTTTGTTGTTAATTTGTTGATNAGCTTGGATGTCTATATTAAAGAATTAAAGCCTGAAATTCAGAAAATATAAAACTGCCTTCACATTCAAAATCTGTATGGATTTGGCTATCTGGCTCATGAAATTAAACTTCATTTTCAGAATACTTCACTAGATTTTCCCTGATGATAGCAAAATTGCTATTGCCCTGCTGCAAAACTTTTAACTATATGTACATTGTTTCTTAGTAACTAGAAGGCTAAACATAGATGCAAGTGAAATATAACACAATTCTAGAAAATAAATATGAACCTTTGGCATAAGAGACTTCTAATTAAACATTTAGTTTAATTTAGATGACTGTGGCTGCATAGTTATCTAAAAACACCACAAACATTTCAATCATGAGCTATGCAGTTTCTCTGCAACAAAGGGATACTCTATGTTCCATTTTCCTGACCTTAGCTGACATTCACATCACTAAGATAAAGTTAATATACCTGTATCTTTCCAAGTGCTCCAATAGCTACTTCAGGAGGTAGTATCACTGGTTTGGCATAAGTGCCACCAATCTAGAAAAGAAAAAAGTGAGGATATTATTTAACAAATTTCTTTTTAAGGAGACTGCCTTTTGAATTATTTCCTACAGGTTTTGTTTTTTGCATATGAAACTTCAGTAAAGCCTGCATTTCAGAAGCAGATTTCAGATGTAGCTCTCGTTTTTCCTGTACTTACTGTGCCAATATTTGAAAGGGTGAATGTTCCCCCAGTGAGGTCACTTGTTCCCAGTTGGCCTGCAGAGCCCAAGGACTGTAGGCGATTCAATTCCACAGCAATGTCAAACACACTGCAGACTTGAACATTTTTCACGTTTGGGACAATTAAACCTTGCTCTGTGTCCATTGCAACTCCAATGTTGTGTGAAGCCTGCAACAAGTGTCATTAACCAGACATTAATATAAACTGTCAACATAAAATGTATCTTACATAAAAAGACACTTAAATGACATTTTCCTTATTTATCTTTCTAACCTGAAAGTGCTGTATTTAGTAAGCAACTCCTGCATACCTCTCTTTGAGGAGAGAAAACAATGTAATTTTTTTAATATTAGCCTCACATCTGCAAACTGTAAATTCATGCTGACAATTTCACCTTCAGAGAATACCAAGTCCTGGAATCAATTTCACACTGAAAACATTGCACTTTAGGATGATCCTATGTGTAACAAAACACACATAGCAGATTTTAAAGAAAACACTAAAATTACACTTAAAAAAAGAAACTTAGTTGCTTTTTATTTGCTGGGAGCAATATAAGGATTCTGAGAGATATTTATAAAACAGGACAAAAAGAGTTTGTACTGCAAGGAGCAAGTACATATCACTTAAGAAAACAGATATTTGCTGCCCAGAAGTATCAATCCAGCAGCTTGTATGAAAATGATATAACTTTTATCAAGACTGTACTTTAATATATAAGGATTGAGTGTTGGAACAGTAGAACCACTGTGCCATGACTTAAAAATTGTTGTATTAGATTTGAAATGTTCTCATTTTAAAAGCTTGGCCCATATTCAGGTGAAAAATAGGAAATCAATATATCAACATGTATTTTTGAGGCAAGTCTGAACAACAAAGTGACTGTTACCTAACAAACTACTGAAATAAGACCAACAATAAATCAAATCTAGACCTCAAAATCTGAACACACAAATTATTTTCCTGCACAACACCATAATTTTGGTTCTTATAATTAGCTCAGGCATTCTGAAAAGCCCCTGTTAGACATTACTTTACACTTTCTGCTCACAACATTTATCCATAGTTTACAAACCTTATATGTGACATTTTGACAGTTCTCATCCAAAGAAGAGTTAAGAATGGGATACTGCAACAATCCCAGAGAGGCTGCCTGGTTAAATACAACAAAAGGAAACAAAATAGAGTTTTATATTTTTTAACCAGAGAGCTCCATGGCAAAGAAGTCATGGTAGGAGAAAATTTAGATTAATAACAATATGGAATGAGTGTTTAGGTAGCACTCTGAGTGCAACAGCATTATGGAAGTTTCAGACTAAGCTGTGCATTCAGTGCACAGCTCAGGCACCACTTCAGCCTTCAGTGAGGCCAACAGCTGGAAATGGAACCACAGCAACTAAATGAGTCCAACTGCCTGCTCTTCTGAACAATAGAAGGGACAACAGTGAGTGACCTAAGGGATTCGTTAGCAATACAAATATTATAATAATAAAAGCAACAACAATGATGATGCATTTCATATGAGGTTCATTTTAAAGGAGCTCAAAAAATACTGGCATTTCAAAAAATTGTTTTGTGCAATGCAAACACCTAGTGATGTGTACCTCCATGTTAAAAGATGCTGAAGGCACTCTGTCCTTTCCCATTAATATTTCAAAAAATTTCAATGATATTGCATAACCCTAGCTGCAATTCCAACTGTAAACTGATAAGTGGCTCAATAAACAAAAAACAAGTTTCAAGTTTTCTTGTGATCTGCCATAACTCAGATGATAGAGAGGTGCTCCAAACCTAGAACAATCATTGAACAGATTTTGGCAAAACCCATGTAAATACACCCTACAGGGCTCTGCTGCATGCCTCACCTTTATGAAGAAAGGCATAAAGGAAAGCTTAACTCCACGGAGTTCAGCTAGAGGTTTCAGCTCTTCTCGCAGCTGAACAAGTTGAGTCAAATCAATCTCATCACAATAACCAAAGTGGGGGATCTTCAGGGCTGCACTCATAGTCTTTACCATGGCCTTCTGAAAACCTGAAAAATATTCACTGTCTTCTTAAACCAATAAAAGAAGCTTCTGTGAAGTTATGGTGAAATTTCATCTGTTTCCATTAAACAAATTACACAACTTAAAAAACCAAACCAAAGCCAAACCATAACCAAAAAAGAACAGGGTAAAGAGCACTTACTGAGTTATTCAGTTCACACAACTCAATTTTGATGACTGTAACACTTTCAGACTATATTAATGCATCTCTCTCCTATGTATGCCGGAATTTGAAATCATACAATAATCTGCATTGCTCTTTCCAGCCTCTCCAAATAAACACTGCTTGAAAGGCAAGCAAAAAACTAAAATCAAATCAAATCAAATCAAAACCCCTTTTAATGTGATTTTTTGTTACCTTTTATGTGTCTTTTATGGCACTGCTCTCCTGAACAAGTGTGAATGCTATTCACATAACAGTGCAATATGCTATTATTAAGCACTGATAAACCCTTAAATTCACTGCACTTTGCCACTAATTGCATAATGATCCCTACTGTGACAAACCCATGTTTCAGAATTGCTACCTGTTTCAGCATACCTTGGAAGAATGAGCAAGTGCAATTTGCAGCCCAACTCCATCCAACCAAAACACGAACAAATATTTCATAAAATAATTTCAGCAGAGATGCTTCTTATAGAGAATGTTTTCCTAAATGCTCACTTGCATAACAATAACATGAAACACTCCCATCAAAAGGAATCAGCTTTTCACAGAGCAACATTTACTGGTAGCCTACTGTAACCAAGGTCTCAAGACTTTATATTTCATGATTTACCTGTTACAGGTTCAGTTTTATCTTTTCCTGAAAATGCAATGGGTCTGGAAACAGGGACAGGGATTTTCCGTGCTTTGTCCTTAGGAGCAGCTGGCACAGCCTCTGTTTTCCGCAGAGGTGCGACAATTTCAGCCTTCGGCGATGGAGGCAAAATAGCTCCTGTTTGTTTGGCCAAGTAGTTGAGTATATCTTCTTTAAGGATTCTGTTATCTTTCCCTGTCCCAACAATTTCACTCAATTTAATCTGAAAAGTACACAACAAGCTGTGACACTTTAGTTTTTCAGCACTATAGAAATATCTTATATTGTGAGCTAAGGTTAAAATTACTCCCATCTCTGATCCAACATATTTGCAGTTTTTTTCCCTTTCTATAATTTATTAGGTATTCAACACTGTTCAAATCATCCAAAAGTCCCACTAGTTCCACTATGTTCGACTGCATATTTCAAGGAGAAACTAAGAATACTCTTAACCTCTTAATTACCTCATAGGATCAATAGTGAAATATTCACTTGAGTTAATTTGATCCTAAAATATATCGTAAGCTTTCAAAACTAATGGAATATTCATAGGGAAAAAAGGCATTAGAAAGACATGTAAAACATCACCTAGTATGTCCTCTGCTCTAATACAAATCTAAAAACAAAGCACGGTTGGGTTTTTTTTAAATTTTTCCCTCCTTCTTTCTCTGTAGAGATTCTCGGGAATCTCTTTGACAGTTTCTTACTTTTACTCTAGAAAGGTTTTCTCTATCTTCAGCCTAAAGCCTTCTAGCTGTGTTTTAAGTCCAGTAATTCTTTTTCTATCCATCATCATCCTCAGAAAGTACCATCCTCTTCATTTTTACAACAGTTTTCACACATTTAAAATGTATTTGAAAACAAGTGTTTCCTCTAGATTAGTGTTCTTCTATTCAGTCAAACTGCCATATAAAAGCTGGGTAAAATGCAGCAGGATCTTATTCAGCAGACCTACATTGTTCTCCATGGCCAGGCGACGAACTGCAGGGGTTGCTAATGTTTTGTGACCTTTTATCTCTTGGTGAGTGTGCTCTTCATGAGACATAGGAGGTGTTTCCACAACATCTTCTTCTGGGGCAACACCTGCAAACAAAAAGAAAAAAAAAATAACTTTAGTACATTACAAGCATTTGTTAAATTTCAACCTCCACCATTCTGTGATTCCGTGACAGCTAAAGGTTTTACGATTTATTTTGAGTTAATGTGAATGGGAACACAGCTTGCTAAAGGCTGCTGCTTAAGCTAAATATTCAACAGGAAAAGTCTAGGAGATTAAAAACTAACAAAATATCACAGGTTTCTCTACTCAAATTTCTTGACTTTATAAAGGGAAAAAACCTTTTAAGATTTTCAGGAGGGAAAAGTAAGCTTCTCTGTCACTGATTGTTTTATGACAACGAACATAAAATATGCAAGAAAAAAGAAAGGCTTACAATACCTTTTGAAGCATCAATTTCAATGTCCACTAGTGGTTTTCCAACAAAAGCAATATCATCTATGCTGTAATGGAGTTTTCTAATGACGCCATCGTAGCGACTGGTGATAGTAACAGAGGCTTTATCGCTCTGTACCTCACAGATGCTGTCAAACTGAGACACACTGTCACCTTCCTTTACGTACCTAGGAGGTGACACACAGGCTACTGTGAAATCTGTTCTGGGTATTCCTGTGCTAAGTTCAGTAATATACATCCCCACAACATGGAAATGCATTCCAGATGACAAGACAAATTCTATGGACTGGATATGTTTGCTACATGCATTTTGCCTGACTGCTGCAGAACCCTCTGTTGGGTGAAATGACACAATGATTATGAATATCATTAGACACATATTACATTTACTTTAGTAAAGCAGAGTTTTCCTGTCAGATTATAAAGCATCTAAAAATAAGAATGAGCCCAGCTTAATCTGAATGCAAGGAAGTTCTTAGTTTCAAATTTTCTGAAGTATACAATCAGTTCCAGAAAAGAGATGGCTAGTGAGGAACATTGTCTTCCATGCAAAGAGAGGTATTTGTTCAAAGAACAAGGCCTTTCAGCACTGCCTTCCTTCACTGTACACTTTGATTTTGTTTAATCCATTAATCACTGGCTTTTTACAAACAATTTAAAAGCTCAAATCTTCTAATAAAAGCAATAGAGAAGGGGTATGGGATAAAATTATGTGTATTCTCTAGACTAGTCATTTGTTTCTAAAGCTCAGTCTAAGTAAACATAATGAAAGACAGGCCTCCTGAACTCCAAAAACATTAATGACTGATGGAAAAGCCTATATGCAAGTGCGTCCTATTCCTTCCACTTTTTCCACTCATAAATATACCAGATTGCAAACCAACAAAATGTAAAGCTCAGTATGTACAAGGTTTTAAAATGTGGAAAATGAAATCTGAAAAACTTCACTAGTGATCCAGAAAATAGTCTCAGATAATGAACTGATAATACAACTAAAGCTGCTAAACTATCTGCTGATTTCTTAGTGGATTTCCAGGAAAGCAGAGCTTACCATTCTTTTACAGTCACCTCCGTAATTCCTTCTCCAATGTCAGAAAGCTTAAACTGGACAATTTGGCCACATGAAACTTGAAACAGAGAATAAGAAAATACAGCATGTTTAATATTAAATATAAGATATCATGCAGAAAAATCTGAATGCATCAGAAATATTCTACATACCAGCCATATGCAAACCCCTAACAAAACACTCATAAAATAGCAAATTAAAATAAATTATTTTATTATGAAAAGGATTACCAGCAGATGTTCTGAATAATCGCTGTTGATGACTAAACTTGAGGGCAGATTTGTCAAACACGCACACATATTTTGATTTTATAAAGCGAATGCTGCTGCACGATCTAACGCGATGAATGCAAACCTGGGGAGAAAAGTCTCAAGGGTTAATACAATGGACTGAGGATGCAGAGCTCATTTAATACTCCTGATTACAGTAACAGTAATGCTGAAATAGTTTCATTCTAGTCTATATAAGAGAAATTCTTATGGAAACACAATTACACTGAATACATTCTTGAATATACAATAACCTTTATATTAGCAAAAGCTTTGCCAGTTCTTTAACTTCTTTCACTAACACAACACGTAGGGAGATCAAAGCCACAGGGACATAACCAATTAACAAAAATCATGACAGGATTTGGCGAGTGATTCACTGCTATTTTTTCTCTCAGGAATTAGCACACAGGCAGGACAGGCACGCAAAAAGCACACATACTATCAACTACATCAGCCATGTGAAATATTCCTATCCAGGATGAATGCTGGAAGGTATCCCTAGACTGCAGGGAAAACCAGCATATTTTTCTTCATCAGTTCTTATTCCCATCAGAGATTGATCAGAAGTACTAATCAGAAAGGAAATTCACACCAGACGGCACAGAGAGTTGCCCTTTCATTTTTGTTCCTATACAGGAGGCAATCATCTTCAAGTAAACATCATCTCAAGTCAGCTTCAATGATATTTTGTAAGAACTGGGCATGAGATGATTTCCTTTTATGGTTACAATTATATTTATCCAGAAATCAATTTAAAAGGCTCTACAGAATTTTCTGAAAGATTCTTCAGACAAAACTTTATGCTTTAACGCATCATGTAATTAGCCATGATTGTGATCAAAAGCAAAGCTGGTAGTGCTTGCATTGACATAAACAGATATTTTATTAATCTCAACACGAGTTAGTTCAGATGCATTCTTATCTAGTAAAATTTATTAAATTTAATGTAATTCTGATGTTATGTTGTCTTAAGAGTGCCATAAAATTTATAAAAATAACAATTTCTCTGTAGATACTATCTCTAACTAATTTAGAGATATGAAAAAATTCAGGTGCTACAATGTACCTCAAGTAGCTCAAAACTGTAAAATTTAGATATTATCTTCTTAGAGGAGCCAGAAAACAGCACACCTGCATGGGAAAGTTCATTTTAACTTCTGGTTTAAAAAATCCTTTCAGTAATTACAGAGCATATGAAACTTCCTCTTTCCCTCCCCAAACCCCAAAATGTTCAAATATTTGCTATCCCATTTCACTCTTTAAAAAGTACATTATTCAGCAGGTCATACAATTCTGAACTGACAATGTACTCATTTTCTGTATTATTTAACCTAGCTCTCCAGGTTATATTTAATACCACCTTTCTTTAAGGAACAAACATTTATACAACACAATTTATCTTAATGGACACAACAAAGTTATATCATATGAGTTACCTTTCAGTTGCCTGCTATTAAGATGGTACCTACTGGTTTAGAATTAGTATTTTTCTAATTCCTCTAACAAGCAAACAGAAAATTTTTTCACTAGTCCTCCAAACAAGTTTCCATATCCAACAATCAGGAAAAATGGCAATTTTAAGCTATGAAAAGTCATATTTTAGGAATTCATTTAAAGTTCTCATGAAATTACAAAAACTGGTATATAACACACATATTCACAATCCTATTTTCTCCTATTTTTAATTCTGGGTTTCTTCCCACTTGAAGGATACGCGTTTACATAAAAATGTTACTGAAAAAATTGTTCAACTAGACCTTTTTGTCACAAACTTGCAAAACCCCTCTTTTCTCTTTATATGACCCTAAATGAAAAGCATTCAGTATTTACCTGTGAAGATGATCACAAGGAGCACATCAAATCTCTGAACTATTTCTAAATGTGAAGTTTCACAATGATTTCCATGTGTTTTTAACCTTTGGTTACCAATGCAGGTAGTGAATTAGTAATGTCACTGCCAAAAAAAGAGACTGGTGTTGTTACAGAAGAGTTGCCATGCTGTTTCATATTATATCTGTAGAAATAATTCAAAACTACTGCATTTTTAAAAACTGAAATTTTCTGGTTTTCAGTTTTGCACATTCTCTACCAAAAGGTTGGTGTGCTAGTACATTAAAGTAAAAACACAGTGCACAATCACCTCACTGAACAGTGTTCCTTACTAACAAGGAAAGAATTAAAATGCATTTAACAAAGAGACTGTGCTTACAATTGCAGCATTTAATCACCATAATACTGGTGTAATGCCAAACAAGGAAATAAAAATGGCACATAAAAGACAAAATTAGCTCTAATATCCATAGCATACCCATCTACATATTTTGATGTCTGGAATGATCTATCAATAAACCCCAAACATAACTGCTGGTACTGAGCTTGTTAATGTCACTACTATTACACTTTACAGCAATTTAAAGGCAATAATGCCACGGCAAGGTAACACCTTTCCTGTGCAAGTCTTCAGTGTGCAGAGGGTCTCTGGCAAAAAGGAACTGAGGGCTCACTCAGGCCCTTGCTGGGACTGAGGCCACACCAGCCTGGCTGACAGAGCTGTGGTTTGACCTAGCCAACAGAGGAGCTGAGTTCTCTGGGGTAGAACTGCCTTGCTCCTCAGGTTCAGCTTTGGTTGTTTCCTTAAAAACAAGCCAACTCGAGTTTTCTAAATTACCACTGATCCTGAAAATGTATGCTGACCTCAGAAGAAAACATTTTTATGCAGCCTGCAGATAGCTGATTACCTGATGGAGTAACACTAAATTTCCAAGTCAAATTGAACAGTTCATGCTCACAGGCAATGACTTTGCATTAAAGAATACTGCCCTGCTGAATTCTCTTGACTTCTGTCCCATTGAGTCATTTTAATGAACATGTCCTCACACTGGGTCTGTTTTGCATACATATTCTATATTTCCAAATATATAGTTACCTATATGCTAGAGCAACATCCCTCATAGCATGCTTTAGTCTGATGCCATCCCTTATCTAAATACCTGGCACATGTCCTAGTGTCCAGGTAACTGCCATTTCCCTACCACTCAACACAAAGGCCCCCTGGCTCAGATGGAAAATGTGCTTGCAGTAAACATACTATAAACCAGCCAATTCTATAGCTCAGCATGCACATAGATAAGATGGATAACATGAGCATTCTCATCTTATCAGAATCTCCCTCTGGATTTAAGACTAGATGGTTAGAAATAAAACTAAAAAGAAAGTGTTATTTTCACTTCTCTTAATTAGTAAAATTATTTTAAATACTTATACCTTACTATCTTAATACTAGATTACAAAAGTATCATTTTAAAATTCCTGATCATTATGCTTCAAAATTACCATGTGAATTACTAAGAGAAAAGAAATAATAGAAACTGGAACTGATCCTTAATTTTGTTTCTAAATTTCAAGTTATTTCTTCTCTGACATCCCACAATATAGGGGTGACATAATTGGTAAACCAACACTCTTCATAACAGCAAGAAGACAGAAGGAAGCATGAACTAAGTCTATGTTCATGAGATTGTAAGTATCCTAAAAGGCGACCAAGTAGATTCACTTCTTATGGTAAGGTATCTCAACTACTTTTTAAGTATCAAGGCTCCTGGGATTCAAAGAAATCCGTTTCCCTTTTTTGTACGCGTAGCCTCACCATCTCCGTGCAGATGCGGTATGCAAAGGGAGCTGATGCGCGGGCGGAGAAGCGGTGATGGAAGAGCAACGTATAGGCAAAGCAATAATGGGATCACTTAGAAATAACAGAAGAGGAGGATGTCACTGGCTTATTACAGAAAGGCACACGTTTCTTTCACAGGGAGCATGGGCAAGGGCAGGGCACTCCGGGGGCTGCGCGGGGCGGAGGGTGTCAGTTCTGGGGGGCCCTGTGCAGCGCAGGGAGGGCAGTCCCAGGCAGGACTCGGTCACCTGCGCGGAGCAGGAGGGGAGCTGAGGCGCTGCCCGGCCCCGGGCACTGCCGAGGCGGCAGGTCCTCCAGCGCGTCGTGTTTGCAAAGGCGCGGTGCTCTCTGCCTGCCCGCCGGACGACCGTAACAGGACTCGGGGATGCCGCGCGTTATCCCTCCCCTCGCAGCTGGCCGGGAGCGCCGCGGCCCGCGGGGTCCCCGCTCCCCTTACCAGGCGCCCCGCGGCTCGGCAGCTGCTCCTCAGCGCGGTCACGGCCGCCATCTTACCCCGGGCAGAGCGGCCCCGCACA
>VZTN01019149.1:1354-38842 GCA_013400515.1 Erpornis zantholeuca | reverse complement strand
TTTTTTTTTTTTTTTGTATTTTTGGAACTTTAAATAATAATTTTCAGCTTTCTAATTTCTCTGTTAGGAAAGAATTCTGACAAGGTTGGCATTGAAGCAGCTGAGAAGCTGCTTCAGAATCTTAAACATGGTGGAACTGTGGATGATTCTCTGCAAGACCAAGTAAGGTTTCTGTATTTGTTTACATGAATTTGAAGCAGCAAGAACGTGGATGCTTTTCTTGTAAACAATATAGATCTGAACAGGGAAAGAACAAGATGTTAGTTAGAAGTCTCAGAGATGTGTAGTCACAACATCACTAGGATTAGTAAATTATGTACAGTTCTTAGGATCCACGAATGCTCTTGGCTTTGCACCAACACCCTCAAATCTTCCCTTTCTCTAACCCTCAGTAAGTATGGAAAAAGAGGCAGGACTTTGCTTCTGTTCAGCATTCCATGTAGTGCACTGATGATAGCTCCCTGCTTACATATGTAGCATGATACTAAGGGAAGGCATTAGAGAATATTTAGGACATGCTCCCCATTATCTTGCTCACCTAACTGCATTTGAGAGTGAAGGCCCTCCACTGCCTTATCTTAGCCTGATAAGAATCTTGGGCTGGTTTAGCTAGTAAACACCTGGGCATACATTCATATTTGGTAGTATAAGTATTTAGATCTTGGACTCATCCTACTTTTTTCAAAGCATGCAAGTACAATTGGAGGGAACAAGCCACAGCCAGAGTTGCAGTGTATGGGAACTGCACAGTTAATATCACACCTTACAATATGCTTGTCATAGTGATGTTTGTAAGGCTAATCAAAGGTTTTGGGTGTCTGTCTGGTGAATATGTGATCAGGAAGTGTTAGAATTAAAGTAATTCCTGAGTTTCTCTCCAAATACGTAATCTACTGGAGTTTGATGTGACTTTGGGGAATTTTTGGGCAATACAGTGAGGAAGAGCAAAGTTAAATGTAGTAACAGGAATTCAGGGGCAATCTCCACTGTGGAAACCTATCCCTTCTGTAATAGGCATTACAGTACTAATCTCTAAATTTATGGAGCCTTGGATTACTCTTCAAACTTGGCTTCATGAACTTTATGAAACTTGGAAGACCAAATTTTTATATCTACAGACATTTTGCATCTTTTGGTTGGGTTTTTTTTAATCAGTAAATTCCTAGAATGTGAAGAATGACTTAATAATTACCTTTCCCTCCCTTTCAGCTGATCATTTTTATGGCACTAGCAAAGGGAGTGTCTAGAGTGAAAAGTGGACCAATTACACTTCATACTCAAACAGCTATTCACTTTGCAGAGCAGCTAACAAAGGTGAGTCCAAAAGTTCAGGAAGTTTTACCTATCAGTTGTCTTCCTGTAACTTGGCAACATACAGTTCATCAGGCAGTGTGAGCTGAACTTGATCATGGAGGACAAGCATTGATAAAACAATTGCTATAATATTTACCTGGGAGTTTTCCTGTAGAAAGTGAACATACTCTAGAATTAAAAGCTTTTACAGTTGTTAGATACTTTTATCACCTTTATTTAAATGTTTGGTTTGTTTTAATTAAATCTGTCAAAGCTGTAATATAGATAAACACATGGCAATATGATTATTGGACATCAGATACTAAATATTTAAACTTCTGTATGTAATAACTTAATTAATGATGTATTTCTAATCCTCTTTTAGGCCAAATTTACTGTTACAAAATCAGAAGAGGAGGACCCTGGTAATGATACTTACATCATTGAGTGCCAAGGAATGGGGATGATAAACCCAAATTTATAGGGTTTAAAAAAAAAAAAGGCAGCAAACTACCAAAAGCAACACTCAACATACCTCAGTGACATATTGCACTACACTTCAATGGATGTATAATCTGCTTGAAGAGGAGGAGCCTTCTGTCATGTCAGAGTGATTTGACTTGAGGGTTGAAGTCAAGCTTTTCCTTGGTATGATGAGAATCTGTCATGTGAGAAATGAAAACTTTTACTTTTTTTTTTTTACTATTAGCAGCAAAATGAGTAGCAACAGGACAGCAAATAGAATATGTTGTATGTATGTGAGAGCTTCAGTTAGAAGCTTTGAAAACTCAACTTTACGTAAGTTGAAAATAACTGTTTTAGTTCAGTATTTCCTTCCCTTTTTAAAAACTGTAAGTTTTATTCTCTGGAAACCTTTATGTTATGAGGTACATGGAATGAAGTGCACCATCAAATCTGTATTGCTGTTCTTCCTTAGCCATTTGCTTAAATAATAAAGCAGTATCACCCTATAAAAGGCTGGTATTTATATGTGCTGTCATCTCTGCAGGTTGTGCTTGGGAAAGGTGGATACAAAATAACTTTTCAGCAGCATAGTTTCTTTTTCTCCTTACAGAAAGAAGACTCAATGCATAAGATAATCATTTACATCTTCTTTTTTCATCTATTTTAAAATGCCTGCTCAGTCAAGCTGAGTCAATGTACCACATTATGGCCCAGACACCAGGTGTTAACTTCATGATATGATTGTATTTTCTAGCTACAGTTGTCCTTGTCAATTAGCATACTACCTGAGGCTACATTTTCACTTAGGTGCTGGTTTGTTCTTTTTGAAGGGAGTACTTAATTTCAGCTGAGATTAGGGCACTGTTGAACACATATAGACACAGATATCCATTTGTCTGGACATGGAGCACTGTAAATACACACAGTTTGTATAGGCAAATAAAATCCAGGTGTGTTATCCCCCATCTGGGGACTAAGTAAAGAAGACCTTCTACCAGGCTGGCCTTGGTCATGCTACAAAAACTTCTTCTGAAGTAGAAGGAAGGTGAAAGACAAAATAGGGCACAATTTGTTTTGCATAGGAAGACCTGAATCACAGAGTTGGAATCACTCAACCAAAACCGTATCAATGCACTCTGGAATCGATCTGGAAGCTTGAATTGATCTCCAAGTTTTCCAGCCCATCCTGCAGCCATTGCTCTAAGATCTTTTTTTTCCTCAGTTGTGACTTTTGAACCTAACTGCTGAAGATGCAACTTGAGGTCATTTGCTGCACTAATTAAGATAATTGCATTACCGTGCATTTCTAATAACAGGAAAAACCTTTGCTAATATCCAAAAAACGTCACCAACTATCTACTTAACAGTATCTTTCTTCTTAGATTTTTTCCCTTAGTGTAAAGGAATGCAATTAAATTTCCAGCTAATTTTTTTCTCTAGTACTGCAAATTGTCTGAAGGGGGCAATAGACACTCACTGAAGTTTGGTTGGGGCACAGACACTTGACATCTTTTGAGGATCGCCTCTCTGAGTTACTAGGCTGGGCTGCTAATGATTTTCAATATTTCCTTTTTGAAGAATTCTGAATGTATCTTAAAAAAAAAAAAACTTAAAAGAAAATCCCAAAGAAGTTGCTGTCTGTGCTTAAGAAAACAAGCTCTTATTAACCACATTTGAATGGATCTTTACCCATTTCCAGTATTCAAAAATTTAGTATACTTGGCTTGGTTTTTAGGTGTGCACATTTTGTTACCAATGAAAGTTAAAAAAAAAGTTTAAAAGAAAATAACAAAATAAAATTCAGACGAATAAAAAAATCTCCTTGAAACACTGAAGTACAGTGTTTGTCTTCCAGATGTAGAAAAGCATGTAAATGCTCAGCCAACACATTTAACAAAGATAAACAAAAACCAGAAGTAAATCTCCTCTTGGTAAATGTAAAAAGCAGCTCAGCAACCCTGACACCTCTTGGTGCACCTCGCTGAGCTCCAGTAGTCTGTTACAAAGAGCAGCTGTCATTAATAACTGGCAGTCCTTGGTGGTTTCCTGGCAGGGCTGGACAAGTACTCAGCCCTCTCTCTGACCTCAGGGGCCAGCAGTGGGCAGAGGAGAGGCTGCAGAGCTGCCCCTTCCTTGCTCACCTTGTCAATGTAAGGGCTGTGCCCTAATGCCATCCCTCCTGTGCTGCCTGCATTGAGGGAATCTGGAGCTGATTTGACAAGGATTTGCATGCAAACTTTTTCTCCTCGAGATTAGAAAATCTCTAGATGGGAGTCATCCACAACAGGTCTTACTCCTCAGTGGGATTCAATTCCCCAATTAATTTTTACCTGCTGCTACACACATACACTTATATACACACACACAGAGAATTTTGTTACCCAGGCCCAATTAACATCCTGTCATTTCATGGTAACCCCTTAGTTATTATAACTCCTCTTATTTTTCTATATGTAATGATTAATTACTCTTCATTACATATAGACTTTAACTGAGATGATAAAAACCATAAAGTGCATTTGGGCCTACTGGTATCCTTCATATTCTACCAAGTTCCTACCTTCCCTTTTCAATGGGGATCTGCACCATAAAACTTAAATCCTCTGGGTTTACATTTACTTTCAATTCACTTGATTTTAAATCTACAAGTCAAAACATGGGTGGCAGACCTTGTTACATCATACTCCTACATTGCACGTGCTGTATGTACTTAAGCTTAAATTTTACAGCATAATTAATTCTTAAAATTAATGCAATGAGTGCAAATCAGTTGTTGGTAGTTAGTGGTGTAACTTTTCTTTTTTTAAACATCCTGTCCTTTTTGAATTTTAACTGATATTTACACTGCATTACTTGAAGCTTTTTAACTTTCATTTTTATCCATTTCCAATCACAAAATTTTTAACTACAAGGTTGGATTAAGTCACTTGTGAGAATGTATTAACCTTTTGTTCAGGAAGAGATGAGACACTGCTTGCACCTGCTCCACAAATATGCACAGGGTTTTCTTATGTTAATCAGGCACATTTGAATCTTATATAAAAACTTCAGTGTGGGTGTATAGATACAACTAAGATGCTTACATTTAGTACTGCTCAAACAAGTAGTGGCAATGACTCAGAAGTTCTATGTACCAAGGAAATGGGATAAATCCTCTCAAACTGTGTCTCTAGTGTACTTGCATGAGAGAGAATTGTGTTTGGATGAATGCAATGATCAGAGGCACTGCACTCAGGTATGTGGGGACTGGAGTCGCAAGATAAATAGTGAGGGCATTATATGCAGCCAGTTATAAAAATTTCTCCAGGAAATACTGTATTCTGGTTCTGACTGAACACTGTTACTTTCAAAAAGGATATTGTTGAACTTTCTCTGCTCTCGTGTCCTTAGATTGACAGGCGACTGTTCCTTTTCTGAGCCGAGGTGTCTCCTTCTGGTCACTAACATTTTAATGACACATTTACTGTTTTTTAGCCCATGCTGAGAATACTTCATCCAGTTTTGAGCCCCTCCATACAAGGAGGACACAGATGATGAAGTCTGTCTGGGGCTGGAGCTCTGTGAGGAGAGGCTGAGGGAAGGGGACTCTCTCAGCCTGGGGAGGGGATGGGTTCGGACGCCTACCAGCAAACGGCCAGTGCCTGCACAGAGGTGATGGAAGAGATGGAGTCAGGCCCATGGTGCGTGGCAGAGGGTGAGGAACAGACATGAGAGATGCTCAGGCTGGCCAGAGCCCTGACTGACCTTGCTTGAGCTCATGGCTCACCCTGCATTGTGCAGCAGTTTTGACCAGAGCACTCCTGTGATCCCTTCCCACCTTGTCCTATGACCCTGAAATCCCTATCTGGAGCTAATGATCATCCAAACATAGGGTGGAAGAATTCTCTAAAATATTCCAGCACAGGTTATCTATAATTGATAATGCTGAAATCAACCACAGGTTAAATAAAACACTGCACTAAACCAAGGTGCATATAGGAAAATATTGCCAACACAAATTCTTCAGAATGGGAACAATGAAGAAAGTTTTTTAATATTAAAGCTACATCTCGAATTCAAAAGAAGGGACTGCAAACACAGATGTAAAATCTGTTGGTGATTGGAGACAATAGGAAGTATTATCAATATCTAATAATCAAGTTAAATAGGTCAGCTGAAAAGTGCTTCCCTAATATTTGACTGCAGAAAGGTCAGCAAAGAAAGGTAAAACAAGTGAGAGCACAGTCCTGCGTAAGCTCGGGCAGAACCAGAATTTTTCTTTTAATCCCAGAAATTCTATTGCCTTGAAGACCAGAGTTCAAGGCTTAGGAAGCCTGCTGATAAGTGCACTTAAAAGCTAAAAGCTCTTGTGGAGTGTGCATATGGAGAAGGTCCCACTATGAGCTATGTGGGTTTGAGTTTTTGTCCCACCCAACTGCCTCTCCTCTGCCCAGGAGGCTTTTTGTGCAAAGCTTTCCAAATCCAAAGTATTTGGGATCCCATAATGATAGGACATCTGCTAGAACAAGGAACTCTTATTTGAAATCACACTTTCGAATAATAACTGAATCTTTTCCTTCACATAAAACTCTTTTAGGATTAAATTTTAGACATTTTTAATCACACCATACAAGTTTTCAAAAATCCCTAAAACAAATATTATCTCAGAAAACATTTAATGTTATTTTTCTTTCTCTCCTTACAGCAATATTTTTATTGCTACTTAAGACTTTACTTACCAGATAAATGATTCCTGTATAAAAAGACAATTTTTAAAGGGGTTTGATGATTTTTTTTTCATATGGAAACCTCTCTATAAATAGAATTTTACACACACTGCACTCTACTAGTTATACAATGCCAGCTGATGTGAAGTTTATACAACTGTTGTAATCTAGAAATGCTCTAGTAGATCATATATTTTCTCAGTAATTAATATTTGTAGCATCAGAACAGTCAGGCTTCTGTTACTTCTTTCTTATATTGGTATTGCATTCCATTAAAAATGTGATGAATAAAGCATTCACTTTTTAACTAAGCATTCACTTTTCAGAATGGGGTCATACAAAATGTCTGTACAGACTAAGACAAATCACAGTATACTGTATTTTACAAACAGCAGTCAAGGCTTCATTGTAATATAATAGCAAATATTTGCTTTAATTTGATGAAACCATGACAATGGGAATTTACATTTGTTTAACTGAAGATGGAATTTGGGCTATAGACATAAATTAAAATGATTATTAGATTATATCATTTAGCAAAGAAAGGAGGGGAGAGTAAGCAGTGAGTCTAAACATCATTTCTGTCACTTTTATTCCACCACCATCTCCCCCAAATTTTCCACAGACAACTATGATTTTGAATTCTACTTTGCCATAATGGCTTGTTAAGAAATACTTTACAGCAAATGTTTTATGCTCACCCAATACATATTTCAGCCATGAAAATTTACCAGTTATATTGCTTTTTACAAAAGTTAGTCCTTTCTTCTCCTGCTCTGTTTCTCAAGATTTCTTAGATTTTTCTTTTCTCCCTGATCGAGAATAGGTTAAAAGTTAGGTCCTCTATCAGCACCTATCTACTCTAAGCTGCAAGCATAAAGAAAGGGTCTCAATTCACAGCAATTAAATTCACAGAATACCCAAGTAAGTAAAAATTGTTGCCCAAAGCAGCACTGGAAAGCACCGGCCCTGACTGAACAGGGAATATCAACATGTGCTGACAAATCTTAGATAGCTACAGTGGACTCATCATCAGAAATGAGGATAAGCACATGGCCCTCTTATGTTTAAGTGATTTGGTGGTGCTGTATAAATATCTCTTATCACAACAGGATTGCTAGCATTCTCTGCTGTGTGGGAGAGTTCATTTTCATAATCAAATTATCAGGTGTAAACTGTAAAGACCCTGTGAGTTAAGCTGAACTGTATGAACTCAAAATAGGACTTAAAAATTAATTACATTTCATAAAACAAATCTCGGGCCTTCTATCTATTCAGACCTTTCATCTTTTTATTGCTCCCCACATCACAGCTCTGGGCTTTGAACTTCAGCTCCTCAGTCTTACCAGTGATTTTGCTAAACACTATTGAGTTCTCAGCTGAAAGATTCTTAGTATTACCACTACTGGGTTTTTTTTCCTCTTTCCATTCCAAAGTGTAGAAGTCTCTGTACTCAAAAGCATTTGAAAATAACTCTCAATTCTGTATTTTTATCTGTTTTTCACTTCTAAAATGGAATTATTTCAAAAAACAACAACAACAACAAAATCTGTCTAAGCTGCTGATTTTGCTGAAGGGCAAGGAAAAGACATTTGAAGACATTCGGTGGAAACATTTGAATGTGCAGATTTCTTTCACCTTATTTATTACAACAGGAGCAAAATTTTCAAACTTGATGGACTGCTGGAGAAAAACAGTTAACTGGTTTAGAAGTTTATATCTTTCAGTAGGACAGAGCCTGCTCCCAGGTAAAGTTGGGAATACTGACATACCTGTTTGATGTCTTGTTTCTGGAAGTGACTCCTTGTATTCCCACTGAAGTTTACAATTGTTACAGTGTGCTCAGCTCCTCTGAAATTGAGGACATAATTATTTTTCTTGCCTTCTTTTTTTTTATAATCAGTTGTAAAACCTGCACAGCTGAAGACAGATTTGATTAGTAAGAATGAAATAGACTATTTAGAATGGCTTAAGATAGTACAAAAGTCATATACAAAACAAAATATTTTATATATTAATCCTTGGTGCTTGCAATAAGAAATTAAGGTAACTGAATCAATGATAGCCACCTTCACAGAGAAAAGGTCAATGTGATGTTGAAGTAACTTCCTTTTAACACACTTTGGTCAGTCAGCACAAAAAAAGTTTTTAAACTGTGCTTTTAGATAGATTTGTTTACTTCCGTCTCATAGGATGGTGACCTCCAGGACAAGATTTATGTCCTCCGACTGCAAGCCAGATTCCTGTATCCTGTTTATTATTTATTATGTGCTCTGTAAAACAAGCACAATTCAAATGCCTTGCCATTCTGTCAAGAGTCAAGCCCAAGCCCACATGTAGGTGTTTTATCCAAGGATTATTTAATGATCTGGAAACACAACCAATGAAATTTTCTTCCATTTGAACACCCCAGTCATCCTGATTATCATGCAGGAAAAAAGGAGAGGCTCTGTCTCGCAGCAAATTGGACAGCTAGTGATGTAATTTGGAGGGAAAGGTAGTTAAATCCATTCTGGCAGAGGAAGAAGTTGACACCTAGATCTTTTACTTCCTGGGAGATGCTTTAATGCATATATCATGAAAAGAATGAAACTTTACCACTTCTTGCTCTGACTGTTAAATGACTACTGTGACTTTCTTATGAAAAGGCTATTGGTCCTCCACAGAACAAGATCACAAATGAAAGGAATGAGATTCCTGCAGGAAGAACTGAGTTTTGAGCTTACCCACACAGCACTTAGGCCTCAGTAGCAACCCCCAAGGATTCGGATGGTTCTCTGCTCCGTTCCTCATGGGCTGCACAGCGAGCCTGGGAGCACAAATTGGGGTTCACACTGTCCAGGTATTTGGGTCTCAGAGCCAGCCTCCACAGTCTGTTTTTACTTAAAGCTTCTTCTCCCACATCTGACTGGAAGAAATTCAAGTTTCCAGCAAACCATAAGCAGCTTGTTTCCAAGATCCACTACTCCCATGGACAGGTGGTATGAGAAAGTGAAATAAGCACAAAATTCAACAGAAGCAAGTAAGTGCACAGTTTTCCATAGGATCTCATGACATATTAAAAAATTTCTGACACTCAGCAGGTTTAAATTATCCTATTTATCTAAGCTTCTCTTTCTTTCTTTCATTCGTTCAGTGTAGCATGTGAGTCTGTGAAGGAGTGAGCAATGCCCATTTCCTGCACTGCAGACTATCAGTGTCTCCATCTTGCAGACTCAGTTGCAGTTGAGCCAAGTACTTAAGACAAATAGAATAATTTTTTTAATTGTCTTTTTTACTTCTTGTTTTTTTAAAATTTCCTTTTCTGCTTCTATTTTTACTTTTTATGTTCTGCTTTCAAGATCATTTCTTTCCTGCTTTATGTGCATTTCTCACCTTCTCTTCAACTTTACATTTCCCTCATTTCCCTTTTCCCCCTTCCTCTCACATTCACATCTACTTAGAGAAGCATTACTATATCAAAGTATTGTTAGACTACAAATTTAGAAGTACAGTCTGGCTCCAGTTAACCTTGGTCCTTGTAAAACCACTTTACTTCCTGAAAACCAAACTAGAGATGCGGAAAGCATTGAAGGACATCCCTGTAAGCCCCTCCTACAGTTTAAATGAGCAGAGGCTCTGTTCCCATGAATGCAGCACCAGCCTCTGCCTGCAGAGACAGCTGCGGGAATGGTGGTTCGTGATATCTTCTGAAATAAAAGGAATACTGGAATATGGGATTCACGTTTTTTCTGCATAAATAGAGGAGAGACACATCCTCCTACAGAGCTGGGTAGGGTTTTTTGCATCAAAAATTTTGTTGTTTAAACCACATGAAACTGAGGCAAATTAGGCTCGTGGATATAATGCTGTAGCTCAGCCTATGGTTATGGTCAAGTTCCTGGAGCCAGCTGCACCCACGGAGCCTGGAGGGATAGACTTTCATGGGAACCTGGATATCCCCATGTCTGAGTCACTCCTCCCGGCAGGATCTTGGCTCAGCCAGCTTAGACAAAGTGAGATTTAATGTGTAGGCAGCATGAATTATCTGGGAGTTCTGGCTCAAGCAAGCTCAAAAGGAAAGTCCATCAAATACCATTCTAGCAAAAATGAATCCCCATTGTATACATGGAGATTTGTGAGGGCTCACAATTACCTTTCAGTCCTTAGCAAAATAAGTTACTGGCCCATAGACAACAGACATCTTTGAAAGAAGGGTGTTTTTCTTTTAGTACTCCTTGTTTAGGTGGCAGAATGTTCTTCAGAGCATTACTAAGACTGCATGTAAACTGCTGGGAAGCTGGGATGGTAATTTCACAAAATTACATGCATGAGATTCCTGAGGTTTCCCAACTTCATCCAGAAAAAGAACAAGACTGATTTTTCTCACATAAATGTAAGACTGACCTTCAGTTAAACCAGGATATGCAACATCTACGAAAAGCCCAGAAATAAAAGATTAAATAAAATGTGTTCAAATTTTAGAATAGTTTCTTTCCCAGCATTTACTTCTACATATGCTTTGTCTCCCCTTCACTAAAATTACCACTGTATGAGGAAGAGCACTCTTCTGCCTCAGCAGAAGTAATAAACAGAGCAAAACCTACTCTTGCACAGCTTTACAACTGCATGCAGACAGAGACATTATTTTCCTCTTTAACCTTAGAAGCAAATAGTAGTAGTGTTGGTGGGGGTGACAAACAGCCAAATTTAGGTCAGGGGATTAAATAGCTGCAAGAATGGTTGGCAGACCACACTGTAGTTGCGCTCCTCTAAAAAGGCACTGCAGTTGGTTGACATGGAGTTTCATGTTACACAGATATGTGTGTAAAGCAGTTGACTCTAGAGTATCATGAAAAATTATTTCCAAAGCAATTTCTTTATGAAAAGAGAGTAGGAAGACAAACAGCATCATTTGCAGACTTACGTTCTCTGCTCATGGATTTTGACACAAAGTTTGGGGTGTTTTGGCATTTTTTATTGTTGAGTCATAACACAAAACAACAGGAACAAAATGTGTTCTTAACCAACTGGTTGTTTCAAAACAATGCTGGAAAGATGCTGACATACCAATATGTATCACTTGTACAGCAAAACTGCTGAAAGCAACTCAGAGCACACATTCATCTGCAGCACTGTATCTGCTCCCTGGGTCCCTTAGCAAATGATTCCAGACTGCAGGCTTTCTCCAGGAGCAGTGGACACTGAACCACCATGATGCAGCTCACAGCCCTGGGTTTGTGCCCCACTCTTTCACCCAGCTGGACTCTTGGCTAATGCAGTTGCTGAGGTAGAAGCCACAGATGAGGTGTTACACCAGTAACACAGGGAAGCACTTACTGGAGTTCATGGGATGTGACTGAAATGGTCACACGACTATAATCCAGAGCAGATGAACAAGTGAGAATTCTCAAACAGGAAGGGAGCAGATGAGGTGTTTTCTGTAACTAATACTGAAACAGAAGTGAAAACCTCTCTTTTACTCAATGCTTATTCATTAAAACCAAAATATTCTGACCTTACCCTACATCAAAGCTTCTTAGAACCTCTCATGGTGAGCAAATCTATATTTTCATAGGCTTTTGGTGATACTGGTGATCTATGCATGGCTGATCCTAAATGCCATTTGCAATAAGCTGGAAGGGGATATAGCTGCCATCACATCCTCCTTTGTAAGGGCTGAATTCTGTATCCTGTGTGGTCTCTGGTGGTCTCGTTTATCTTTACAGTATAGGTCTTCACACTTAAAAGAGAGTTAAGGCAACCTTAAACTCTGTCTGGGAATACAGATTTACTTGCATATGTTTTTCAATCAAGGATATGCTAAAGGAAGTCCTAAATGTGCTTATCAAATACACCAAAACTGTTCTGGGAAATGGAAAATATTTTTCAGTCAAATTAGTTGGAAAATCCAGGTCAAGCATTATAAATACCTAAGACTGCCAGAGAGCAGCCAACTGCTTTCCACTTCCTACAGGAAATTTTTGCTGTGTGACATGTTGAACAATGACCATTTAGATGAAGTTATTAATAAGTAGGCAATTAAAAGTCACTGTTCTAAGAACAGTAAAATGTCTGCTGAGTGTGGATCTATGGTTAAAAAAAGGTCAGCTAGCAGGGGTAATCAGTCACAGACACTTTCAACTGATGCAAGAGTGGGAGAGATAACTCTGTCTTCATCCTGATGATCACCATCTCTGCCTTGGTTGCAACAGCCTAAATAAGTGCAAGATCCTACAGCAATTTCAATTCAGGACCTGATCCAGTCAGAAAATTAACCCAGAATTAAAAAAAAGGCAGGGGTGGATGAGAAATTAATTTTCTGTAAGGAGCAGACCCTCTCTTTGGCTTAATGGGTGATTGGGATTGGAAACTATGGCTATCAGCCAGACCAGGTCATCTTAAGACAACATGACCCCAAAATTATTGCAATACAAGGAATGAGATGCAGAATAATCCAAGAAACATTATAGCTCCTTTAAGGTAAGTGAATGATGGAACTTCATTTGGAATAGGAAATACCACACTGATAAGTGTTTATGAAATGTGACACTGCACTAGAAGTTTTAGAGAGGGTGACACAGGTTATTTAGAAACAAGAGAATGAAAAGGAGACGTATTTTAAACTGATCAAAGGAAATACTCTTCATGAAGTGCCTTATTAAACTGTGCAACTCTTTTCCACAGGAAGTAATTGGACAGCACTTTTAAAGGAGTCACGAAATGACTGGACTTCTAGGCTTATGACTGTGCCATGGACGGAATCTTATGCCTGCATTTAGGCAATACATATCAAGTGGAAAAAAAGCCCTTAATACTGTAGAAGCAGCTGGTCCTAAATCTGTCTTCAGGGATATTTCTTACATCCTCCTGTGAACTTTTGGATGCTGCTTATTGCCCAAGGTCATTGTCTGTTTGAATATTTTTAATCTGATCTTGTATCAGAATTACATCGCTCCTTATAAAAAACCTATGGTATCTCAAGGAAGCCTCTGTCATGCACAGTTACAGAAAAATTTAAGCACAGATGATCACAGGAGGTCATCAAGTCCAGTATTTCACTAAAAGCAAGGCAAACATTATGGTTAGATTAGATTGATCATGGTCTTTTCCAGCTGAATTGCAAAAAAACCCAAGGGCAGAGATCCTACAGCTGCTGAGGTCCTGTTTTGGCTCCTGAACCACCATCACTGTGTATTTGTAGCTCATGAAGAAGTGGAACTTTCCTTATCACATGTTTTAGCCATATCCCCTTCTCTTTTTACTGAACACCTCTGAGAAGGGACTGGCTCTGTGTTCTCTCTAATTTTTGATGACTAGAGGGATATGGAAAGGCTTCAATCAGTCCAGAAATACACTTTTCCTTTCTAAGATGCAAAACATATTTTTAATTGCAAAGCAGATTAAATGACATGGAGGAGTAGGCCTGCATTTGAAACAAAATTTCTTACCTTGATTTTTAAACCTGCCATCAGTGTATTTTTGAAAAAGTCGTGTTTTTAACTCAGTCTACTTGTGACGTCTTGAATCTTAGGAAATCAATTTATCAAGAATTAGATGGGCCAAGCATATTAAATGAAATTTAGGGTACTTCTTTGTACAATTTATGTTTGGGCCATAATCTCAGGGTGACCTAGAAGGTGCACAGAACCACATTCCTTTAGACTGCAGACTTCTGTCTCTTTCCATCCCGAGGATGGCTCTTTTAAGACACTCAAAAAACATTCTTTCAAGATGTCTGTTCTTGACAGTTCAACTGCAGGAAAGATAACTGAAAAGAGGTATTCATCTTTTAAGTACAGGCAAGGATGTTAATCTTGTGGTTCAGAACTGACAGTTTTTCTTTTCAAGTGTCATAGACTTGAGCTCTGATTACACACTCTTCAGAGGCTCCAACAAAAGAAGCTCTTGTTTCAGCTGTGCTTCATGCTATTGGTCTATTGTTTCACATATTCATTTTGATAAATCATACAAAGTGCTACCTTGAATTTAAATTTTTGTCATTAACAGTGGAAACAATAACTATGTAAACAATTTTTTATAAAATTCTACAAATTTTTAAAAATGTTCTACCAATTCAGTAAGATTCCCAATATTTGTCTCTTACTTGTTTTATAGTCTTTATCATGTTTTATTTTTACTCTTACTAAAATAAGTGTAGGACATTTAACAATACATCCGAAATTCTTTAATACCCTCTGGTCCAGATTTCTACATACCAAAAACCTTGGTCTCTCCTATAACCCAAGTAGCCTACCTCAAAAATTTTCCCAGGGTTTTTGTGGAAACAACTGGGAACTCTTTCCTTTTGTTCGCAGTGAACAAGAGCAGGTGCAGTGCTTGGTCTTGCTCCTGCTAGTCCTGAGCCTGACTGTCACAGCCACCCCCTGCTTTGTTGTATTTGAATGTTAAATATCTAAGTGAGAGTTCTTCAAATGTGAAAGCAATTGATTACTCACCTGTGTTAAATACAGTAATTGGCAATATAAATTGTATGCAGAATTACTCCTTAATAGGTCCTGAACATTCAGCTCTCCAGTTAGGTTGTGGGATCGCTGCCAAATCCCTCTCTTCTGTTGTTGACAGCTTGTGGCACTGCTGTGCACAGTTCTTCACACTGCATTCTCTTGTGCCCCAGACATTATCTAGAAATCTAGATAGCTCAGTGTTGAAAGATGGCTTAAACTTTCTCCCACTTTCTCCCATTTTGAAAAGAACCGAAACCACAACAGTGTAAGGCAGAAATTTCAAAAGCTCCCAAACATACAACCATCAGATCTCAAACTCAGCAAAGCAGTATTTCATCTTTTGCAAACAAGGATGTTGTGCATGCAATGGCTTTACATAATTTCTAGTGACAAAATGAACAAAACAAACCCCTTGCAAGTTACTGAATAAAGTAAAGGAAACTCTGACTCAGGAGACTCCTGAGCTTCAAAGCAGCTGGAGATTGGGAGTGCATTTAGAGAGCATATTACCATGCTTGTTGCTTTTACAGCATTTTTTTAGGCATTCAGTTTTACATGCTGCTGGTTAAAAACCTTGGCTTGACATAGCGTGGTCATTCTTATGCTCTACATCATAACGAACGTCATTTTCCTTTCACTAAGTCTTTCTACAGTTATCTTGTTATCTTCTTAATTTGGTCTCATTCCAAAATTAGGCATATGCATCCATAAAAGGCTGCAGAAACCTTGTGGGTGATTCAGCATTAATCTCACACAGAATTTATCTTCTCTATTAAATCAAGTCCAAGGCTAAACAGGTGCTGTGATCATAACTCACATCTACTCACCTCTCTCTCATTTTTGCAGCAAGAGAGCTTTGCTAATTAAAAATCACAACAGCTTTTATAAAGTTGATTTTCATGTCTGAAGAAGTGCAAATATTGGAGGTTTATACTTTCTCATTTTATTGAATTAACAGTGAGCTAGTCACAGGAAAGATAACAGGAGTAATCCCACATGCAGCCTACTGGTAAAGTGTGCTCTTCAACTGCTTGCTACCATGTAAGCTACTAAACAGGAAACAAGAGAAAGAAATATTAAGTTCTGACAAAAAGTTTATGCATACAATAAAATAAACGGGATATTTCAGTATATTTGTATTTTGAACACAAATTCAGCCTAGGAATTACCTTTAGACGTGAAAATACATTCTTCCGTATTCTATTAATTTCCTTATCTGCTTCTACAGATATACCACTTTTTTGGCTGTGAGAAAAAGTAAGCAGAACCTGATTCTGCCATGTTCTTGCTTATTACAACCCCTTGGGAAAAGTGACTTATGCCAACATATTCACAATTTCTCAAAAGAAGCGATCTTTAATCAATACAAACAAAATCTTGCTATCTGTTCCATCCCTGCTCTGTTATCAGCACCAAGACCATTGTGACTATTAACTAGAACAAAAGCCTCAACAACAATGTGGCATTGGAATTGCATTTTGTTTGTAAGAAGGAAATTTTCTTTCCTTTTTCCCAGAGCTTATCTACAAAACCTAAATTAGCTCACTAAAATATTTATTTCTGTATGGTTTTCAGATATGAGTGCCTGAATGATTGCTCCACAGTGAAGAATCATGCTGTCTTGCCTCACTCTCCTGTTATGAAGCTTGGATATTAATGAAGGGACAAAATATTCAATTTTATTTGAATGGGAAATCAATAGAAACTATAGTAGATACATTTTCAATGTAATTTTAAATAGAGAATGCAGTTGTGTTTTAACTATTTTATATATATTCCTGATATTGAAACAAGCAAATGAATGCACCATTTGTGGTGTTATTGTGTTGTTTAAGCCCATTAGTTGAAAGCCAAATAAATATCACAGCCCCATGTGCTGAAGTTCTCTATTCAGCTGCATGTTATCAGTGGTGCCAAAGGATCAGGTGCTGTTTTCTGCCCTGTACCCCAAGTGCCTGGGAATGCAAAAAGCTAGTTTAATCTACCAGGTTTGACTAGCAAAGAGTCCCCATAGCTCAAATGGTAGCACTGTCTCAGTTACATCACTGTTAAAACTGATTGTCTCCATCACTGGAAATCTCCAATAAATATGAAAGAACAACATGAAATGTAACAGTTGGAAACACGTGGGAGTGTTCAAGACATGACATCTGTGTTGGAACATCCTATGCCACCATTTCTTTCAGCTGCTGAGAGCAGATGTCCCATATCTGCCTCTCATTCAAAGGAAAGGAAAAAATTTATGAGAAAAAAATCAGCAGCATTAGGACAGAATATTTTGGTTTTTACAATCACACACAGTAAAGAGAATTAAAGTCAAGTGGTCTTACTTTCCTCATATGCTCCTTTCTGGCTCTTTTAACACATATGGGTACAGTGTTTATTACTGAAGTTAAAAAAAAGAAAAGAAAGTAATTGTTGTCCTACTTCTAGTCACATAAGCACAGAGTCCTAGACCCTCTATCACACCTGTTTATATAATAAATATTTTCCTTTTAAAAAAATAAATATTCAGATTTAAATGTCCCAATTTCTTCGCATTGCAGAAAGTAAAAGGTGCCTTTGGAAGGGTAAATTTTCAACCCATCAAAAAAACTGTTTCCCTTGTTAAACATAGCAGAACCACTGAGGGGAACCAAGGACCTCGTGAGCAATGGGAACTTCCCACCCCTGTATCTCACAGGCACACATTTGGCCATTCTGTGTACTTCAGCAGCACCAGAAGGGCTCCTCAGGCAAGACAGGCAGAGGGACAGACAGGAGATTCCCTGCTTTCATACCTGGTGGGTACCCAGGTACTTGGAATAACACACTACTGAGATGCCTGGTAGCCAACAGCAAAGCACATCACTCTTTTCACAAGCATTTCTATATTTCTGTAACATAACTTGCACCACTTTCGTGTCAGGATATGTAGCGTGTGGATCCCAAAAAGCTGTGAGGTTTAAAGACTCTTGAGCTTCACAACAGACAGTGGACCAAGAGAGGGAGTTTCCTAGTATAAGCACTTCATTCTTAAATGTGAAGTGGCCTTCAAACTGAGTGTAGAGTAGTGTCAAAAACTCTGACAGGTTTTGATTGCTAAGTTGAATGACCTAGGTAAAATTCCCACTAGTTAGTTTGACAACGTTTTTTTGCCTCATGTTAAAAGGCATGTGTAGTGCTGGAGGGGATTTAGAAAAAATTACAAGGATTATTTGTTGCTGTAAAAAAGGCCTGGAAAATGTAGGCTTGCAACAGCCCTACAGCTTTAGTTTATCAAAGAAATAAGATACAGCATGCCTAAATTTTCATCTGGGGAGAATAGTGTAAAATGACAGAAATTTGGATTAGGACGTGGGTCATGGATATAGGACCATAGGAAGGGCACCACTAATTACCAAGGACAATTGGATATTCTCTGTTTGTGAGGAATTTCCAGATCAGATCCCTTAGAGTGGAACACACCCTGCTTAAAGAAGTTAAGTGGTCCAGCACAGCAGCAAGTCTATGAAGCTGAATGGCCTGCCCCATTCAGAGACACCAGATCATCATTTGGCCTTAAACATCCTGCTCAGGCCCTGCCAGTCCCTGAAAACAGGAGGAGCCTGCCCTTCAAATACAAGGCCACCAGTGTTATCTCCAGCTGATAACAACACTTCTCTCGTGGGATATATTAGTTGTTCCCTTCAGTACACCTAAAAAATTATTTGAAAGCATTCTTGGAGACATTTAAAAAATACATCTTTTTCTGTTTGAGTTTTATATTTTAGGAAAGAATCCATCCTGAACTGACTTCAGGGGGTGAGATTTTGCAATCACCTGTTAAAATCCGGACTCATACTAACATTGTCTAGTGGTATTTTTGGGCTAAACTCCTGAGGACAAAGAGGCAACAGCTGTGCTTGAGCACAGATCAGACAGGGGAAAACTCATACCTATAACTTGTGAAGTGACTATATAGAGAAAACCTGAGAGGACCTGTCTGCTTTACAGACCACTTTCTTGATTATGATACAGGCCCTGTGGCAGGAACTCTTACCTGGATCTCCAGGCAGCTCTGAAACTTGCTGGGCTGGAGCTGCTGTTCATGACTTTTTGCCAGGGCAGAGGCTCTGCAAGTTGCTTATGAGAAATTGTGTAAGGAGAAGCAATATTCCTTCTCTAATTTTGAATAAAAAGAGAAGTTATTTGGCTGTGAACTTTCAGCCTCCATAGGACAAGCTTGTACTCATACCATTAGGTTCCCTGGAAAATACCGAGAATCAGACAGTAGGGAAGGAAATCCCCTGGCAAGACGCTTCTTTGTGATTTCACTGCTAGGAAGCTCACTGTCCATAATAAGAGCAAACTCTCCTAAAATGGGAACTAGAAGTTCTATATATTCACTTAGTGTTTCTGGGGGAAAAGCTGGCCCTGTTGAAATCCCAGGGCAATTCCTATTGACTTAACTAAGTTAATACCTAAATGGAGGTTCTGAGAAGGCAGGCAAGCCAGGTGGACATTAACAGCTGTATCTGTATCAGAAATACTGATGAAACCAACAGCTGAAAGGATACTGGGAACTCATGGAGGAATTTCCAGTAAAGATTACTCAAGCACCAAAGCACTATTGCAAGATGACTCCTATTTCTCTCCCACTCATCTTTTGTCTTTTCAGTCCACAAGAGAGAGAAAAACAGCACAGGAACTTTCATGCCCCTTCTGCAAGTAGATCTGGCCCAAGGCAGCTCAGAGAAGGAGTAAGAAGGCAAGGCCCACCTTGGTGGGTCTCACCAGCACCCCAGCTACCCCAGGATGTCTCCAGCAGTGAAAGACATTTCAGGACATCATACACTGGCCACTTCCTCTGGTGTATATCCTGGTGAGAATAACTCAGCATCAATGGCCATTGAATTAGGAATGTTGTACAGTACATTTCTGCCTACTCCCTTTCATTTTTATTTATGGACCTTTAGCCCATTATTTTTTCCATTCTGCATTTGAGCCAATTGACCCTGTTATCCCCCCTGACCCTTCTGCAGCAACTTCCAGTAGATTAACACTCACCCTGTAAAGAAGTACTATTCTATTATTTTTGTTAAACCACTTTCTCCTTAGTTTGCATGTCTTGTAGTTCTGGAATTGGATGATTAACAAACAGTTCTGCATCTGTTGTTTGCTATCAACTGTCTTCACATTTGGAAAACATCAGTCAGAAGCCCTCCTCCTTCAGCATTCTTTCTCCAAACTGGAAAGTCCCAGGCATTTTCATTTGTCCTGTTTTCCAGTCCTCCTTCTCTGTGTCTTTCTTAACTATCCTTCCTGCAATACAGACACCAGAACCTCATTGAGTAGGCAAAATGTGTGTGCACCAAAGTTTTGCACAGTGGAAAAAAATAATGCTTTCTGGTTTATTCACAAGACAGCACTGAGACAGGCCTGACATTATTCTGAATAAATATGCCTGGCACCACCTCCAAGAAATTTATGTCATGGGCCTGTCAAAGCTCTCCTCCTCCTCTGTCTTCAATCTTTTCTTCACCCTCCTACTGCATGCTCACATTCCTCCAAGCCAAGTCCACACTGCTCTCCCATTTTTCTGCTACACCCCCACTTTCCAAGCCTGCCTTTCCAATCTAGATAGACATCCTTCATGAACTGATTTACTGTGCACAAAACACTGCTGAACACACTATGAAAAAGATATGGGAGATGTGCACCACTGCCTCATTCTAGAGCTAGCAGCTGCATTTGCATTGCTATTGGAAGCAGTTGTTACCATGTGTATAATGTAAAGTCATATTTTTTCACATATCTCTGCTTGAGCTTCTGTGTACAAGTTTGAAGGGCCCAGGGCCACCTTCCTATGCCTAGCACAACGGATAAGGCCACGGTGGACCAGGATGTATTTCAACCTCTCAGCCACAGAGCCTGCACCTCGCACAACTTTGCCTTAGGTGCTGAATATCAGCACCCAGATGAGTCAAAGCATCACTGTCAGTGAGGAGAAGGGAGGTAAGGAAGAATACTATCAAATTCCACCTCTCCTTCCCCTCTCTCTTTGCCTCTGCACAGGAAGTCTGTTGCAACTCATGGCCAGGTTTGGCCCTTTGCAGCATAAGAACAACTCTATCAGAAGGCAAGATATCTTCTTTATTTTATGTATATTTTATGCAAAGTAAACAGGCAGACATACTCCGTCTGACCTGCTGCTTCCTTCACTGGTCAGGAGCAGAGCCAGAGCAGAGCTGAACAAGGTACAGCTACAATTGGTTGTTTTGTGAACACCCTTTTCACATCATTGGTCAGTTGCAGAGAATTCTGTTAGAACAACAAATACAATTGAGATATTTTTTTCCCAAAACATCCCAAGGGTTTACAAAACTTTCTCAAGGTTTCTCAGTTTCTAGCTGTGGGAAGCAATTCTCTTTCCACAGATAGAGAAAACTTTCTCATGGTTCTCAGATCTGTGAGAAGGTACCTAATTCTCACAGATGCTGAGCAAAAGCTGAGAATTCTCCTCTGACCAAGCTGCCAGCATCCACAGAAGTCCACTGTTTTCACAGCCATTTTTCCAACAGTGGAAAGTGTGGTCAAAGAGGCACTAACCAGAGTAAAGCATGCAGACATGGGTTCTCCATTAAAGTTGTCAGGAAAATGATTTAGACTTCCACAGCGAGCACCTTGGGAAGGGCATTTCTTCAGAAAACAACTTGCCCATCACTGCCAAGGTGCACAGATTGTCCCTGTGCTCCCTGCCTATGCCCTGAGGCTGCTGCTGGCCTCGCTTGTGCCTTTGCATCTGGGGCTCCCCACAACACCCACATCTCCTTCCACAGTAATGTGTATTTTGGCATCATCTTAAACAAGCATCACTAGGGGGATTTAGTCAAAGAAACCTACTGGTAATTTTATTTTGCAGTGGAAATCAGTAAAGTATATTTACAATCAGCTTAGATTTTACAAGAAGTGTCTGATTTGGCTCATCACAAAATAACAGAATTCTGACATTGATCTCAGTATGATTAAAGCCTAGTAAGTCCTAGAACTTACTAGATTGCAACTCCAGACATTTTTTGAATAATATTTAAAATAAAATGTTTCACAAATGAACCTCAAAGTCTGAAATTAGTTTAAATTTGTTAGAAATGCATAGCCCAGTGATTGTGTAACTTCATTGAAGGTACAGAGGTTACGACAGTATCAGTAAAAAGAGAACATTTCCCAAACATTCCCACAACCAGACAAATTATATGAAAAACATTCATACTGCAGAGTAATACAAAATTAAAATCACCCGATCAGCTCAAGCAATATTGAGTTATATCTTTGAATTAAAAAAATTGCTCTGTACAGTTGCAACAAGACTTCAGTTTTAGAAACTGATATTTAGTTGAACATATTTATAATACAAATCATACAGTATGTACAAATCTAGTTCTCCATAGAACTCTTTGTTCAGCATGCTTCAACACAGAAGTGATTTATCAATTTCTAGGAAAGGATTCCAGCTCTTCCTTTAATTTAAATAACAAAACATTTATCAAAATATGAAAAAAAATCCATTTGCTATCACATGTGCTGTTCTTAAGTCAGTTGTTTGTTACCATATGTTAGAGAAGAGTAGAACCCGTCACAGAAATAAATAAATGTGCTTATTATCAACTGAAGACTTATATTCACATGATCACATTTTCAACCTGAGTGCTTTCACAAGACTGTAGGATCCATTGATCTTTGCTTGTCTTGACACGTAAACAAAAATTGCAACTGCAGGTACCACTAGTGCTGCTACAGATGAGAATGCAATAATCAATGGTATCATCTGATCTGGTTCTTCCAATCTTGCTGCAAACGGAGACAAAAGAGAAAAAAATTGTGTAAATATAGTTTGAAACAGATCACTGTAAAAGCAGAATTTTTAATGACCTTCATTTGGAACATATTTCTGTTTTCATGCACAAAGCATATTTTTTGTGTTTTCCTTACGTCTTTTCCTTTAGTAAACTCATATTATATACTTTAATTCCTAGCCACTATCTTGGTCTTGAATTTGCTATGCAAGTTCAAACCCATCTGAAATCATCCACAATGAAGGATACTATGAAATTAATGAAGAATATAAGAGGAATACCACATTGGAAAACAGGAAACATTGTACATTTCAACCTCCTGGAATTCATCTATTTGAGGGGAAGACCATGTTTTAAAAATCCCAATTTTTAGATATTTTTGTGAAACAGCATTTTCTCTGGATTAGTCTCACTGCTCATGCATGTGGACAGAAATGCCACCAGGATCCACAATTTTATGGCCCTGTCCTTAAAGCTACCACACCAGGTAAGAGAGGCAATGACATCCACACTGGAAGAAGGTTAAAACACAGCTTATTCTGACCAGGTTGTTTGGTTGATCTTAAATGAGGGGTTTTTTCAGGTTAGCTGCTGTACTGTCATGCAAGGATTAGCTATGAACAAGATGTGCTCACCTTGACACAAAATTCACTATAATGTACAAACAAAATAGGTTCAAGGCATAGACCCAACCTACCTACAACAGCTATCTCAATCTCTGTAATATTGTTCCAATCTTACTGGAAATATGAAGTACATATATGCTTGTATAATTTTGGTGACACTGTGGAGTATAAAGTTTCCATTCACTGATGGCAGAATAATTTCTCCTGATGGGCTTTTTGTCAGGACCATCTCTGAGGGTGGATATACTACAAAGTAATAGTGATATTTTCACTTTAACATTTTCTGAGGGATATACTAACACAGTAATATTTTGGAGAGGAACTGAAAAGAAATGCAAGGTAGGATTTAGCAACAAAGAGAAGCAAAACTCATGAGGCATCAGCAGCTTTTACATGTAAAATACAAACCCAGTCAATGGGCCCACTATTGTAGTTGAGCACGTGGCTTTAAACAGTGCTCTGGCCCCAGCTATCCTTCACACACTGAAGCCAAGAGCAGCTAGCAAAAAGAACATTTTATCAATTGATGGAGTACACTGCATAACTTGTACATTATATGGAACCTCTTCTTTTCCTATTTCAAATTCACTGTTTATTTGTTTGAGGTCATGAAAGGGCACAGACCAACAAACCCAGAGGTTTATGTCTACTTCTAACACTAGAGAAACAGAAAAAGTGAAGGAAGGAGTCTTAGAAGTATACTTTTTTCTACTAGGTTCCTCAATTTTATATCTTGTTTTTAAAAAATGGAAATATGAAAAATTTTGAAGCAGCAATTATTTTGTGCATCTACCATTTCAGACAGAAGTTTTCATTAGCATTAAGACTACTTATGACAAGAATCTGTACAACTCATCTCAGTTTTTTTAAAAACATTTCATTCTTAATGAAACTGAAGACATCACTCTATCTGTGTAAAAGAAATCCTACTATGAACTCTGTAGAGCAGTTTTATTAACTAACCTTTGACATAAAGTGCTATGTGCCAAGACTGCTCTCCCAGTGCATTAAAGGTATGCATTGTGTGTTTTCCTGCATCCCTTAGCCAAGCCCTGCCTGTGGTATATTTGCCATCTACCGTTTCAAGGGCATCAAATTCATCACCAGCTTCCTTTTACAGAGTACTCCTAAGAGATGTAACATCTGCAGATATACAAGGAATGGTAACACTTTGTCCTTGTTTTGCTTTGCTTGAAGGGGAAATCAAAAGTGTATTTTTTGGTGCAGCTATAAAAATAGTAAAGAACAGGGAAGAGAGCTGAATTGGTGGCAGAAGTGATACCTAAGCAATACACTGTTGCTATGCAATAGGCAGAAGCAGCAGAGCTAAAGCAGAGAAGTCTGATTACTATTGAAAATGAAACTTCTCTATCATTGCATCTAAGTTGAGGAATCAGCATCTTTTGTAGCTTAAATGCAGCTTGCAAGAGCAGGAAACAGAGTTGTAACTTAGGGAAGAAGCAAGGAGCTGTACCACAGTGCTTCCACAGAGCAGTTTCAGAATGTACTGGAATCTTTTGTATGCAGATTTCCACTGAGGCCTGCTTGGAAGGAAATATAGGCACTGCATACCTTCTTTACCTCAAGCATACATTCGTCACTTGGAAGGAGTGACGGAATCCCCACTGACTTAAGAACTGTTCATAAGCTATCTGTACTAAGGCAGAATTCACCCTTCATTGTTTAAAGCTTCCTAAATGACTTAGTGACCCTGGGGCCACCTTTTAACTCCATTGACATCAAAGACAGAATTACCTCATCCTTCACAGAGAAGATCTGAACCTAAAATACATAAACCAGAAAAATTGTTTTCTGTCTTGTTCTACAAACCTTGAATAAATAATTTCACAGCTTTTTCGTCCTTGCCAAATTCATTATAAGCTTCACATTCATAAAGTCCCAGATCTTGACTTTTCAAGTTCTGTATAGTTAAAGTTGCATTTTCAGAAATTTTCTCAGACTCCCCAGTGGCATTCTTTTTATTCCAGGAGATCACAGGAGCTGGATTACCAGAACTAGTGCATTTCATTGTCACAGTTTCTCCTTCTTTAAGAGCAGCAGTAGGGATAACAGTGATCATTGTGTTCTTTGGTCCATCTGAAAGGAAGAATCCTATAATTAATCCTCACTGGAATTTTTAGAGATGGATCCAACACGTCCTATTGGATGTCAGCCTCCCAACATTCATTTCTTTTTTATTCTCAAAAAGAAAAATAAAGCACACAGTATCAGAGATTCCATACCTAAACATAATTCATAGCTTAAACATACTAACCAAAGACTTCTAAGCACATAGATCTGTTTCTCACTCATTCAGATCTGGACTTTAGACTGTCATTGTATTTAATATTTCATCCAGACTTTGTTTTGTTCACCAGCACTGCTCCTTTCTTAGGGAAGAGTAGAGGACTATGTTGATTTTTTGTTCTCACAGGTTTTTGTTTAATTTGATGGTTATATTTATCACTGAAGAAATAAATAATTATTTTTAAATGACTGGGAAAACTTTACACATACTTACATTTCACATTAAGTGTGATTTCACTTCTTCTGTTCCCAAACTTATTTTCTGCTACACATTCATAGTCTCCTCCATTTTGGAATGTCACAGATGGAAGAAGAATTCTCCTGGCACTGTGAGGCTTCGTGTCTGCATTGTCAAATTTTCTCCTTAAAATAACCTTGGGAGGAGGGTTACTTTCAGCAGAACATTGTATGGAAACATTTTCTCCTTCTAGAACTGTTGTAGAAGGCTCAATGGAGAGTTTTGTAATGACTGGAGCACCTGTATGACAAAAGAAAAGGCTGTTACACTAATGCAGAGGTACTAAAGATGGAGAGGGTTTTAAGAAAAGAGGAATTGCTTGCTCAAGGATCTGTTTATTTTGGTTTTGACCCCAGACTCAATCTAAGACTTTTGGCTCTATCAAAACAGTAGCAATCAATCAGTTAATCATAAAATATTACAACAACAATATTATTATTATGTCCAAAAAGAGTTTTACCATTAAATGACTACTAAATGTATTACTAATGACTAAAACTACTAGTTCGAAGAAGGAGACTGTGATGTTCCTGTGAAGCTGCTACATACATTATATTTCAAGGAAATAACAATGTGCATCCCCCCCCCATTTTATCAGATTCTTTGAGTGACTTTGAGCGTTGCATTTTGTGAAATGTATAGAAGTGTGCATGTACAACAGCATTACAGAGAGAATGAGCCGAAAATTAAATAAAGAATAAAAAGTCCAACCCATGAAGAGCAGTCTTAAATTGAAGCTGCATCCTGAATATGTGACAAGGAAGGCCCCATATTTTCCTAACTTTCAGTGTTTCAGCATCCTCCAACCTAACAGAGATCTGCCAGTTAGGTACTGGATAATACAAGTGAAGCTCAAGCAGAGTTGTACCTTGTATAGAAATGTCCACAGTTGCCTTGTCTGTTTTATTAGTTACCAGATTAATTACTTCACAGATGTACAGTCCTGAATCATTGAAATGAGCATGGGGAATAGATAGGACATTGTTTTTTATCAGATGCTGAATGTGTCCTTCAGCCAAACGTCTACTCCAAACTATTTGTGCTGGTGGGTTACTCTGGGTCACACAAGTGAGGGTTAGAGAGTCCCCTTCCCTTGGTGAGCTGCCTGGAGATGCAGTAATGGTAGTACTTTGTGGACCAACTGTAGGAGAACAAAAGGAAGACAAGATCAGTAAGTGAATGAAGAATGACATGCACATCTCTAACACTAGCTTTTCTAGAGGTATATTTCACAGAATACTAAGATAATAATGAATAATATGTGTCCCAGTAACACAGTGGAACGATTCTTCCAAACTTAGTGAGATGTTTTGATTACAGCTTTGAAAGCTAAGATAGCCAAAATGTGTACAATTTTTGGTTTACTTTTTTTTTAATGTCCTTATCCTTTACGACTAAAATTGGAATTCCTAAGCATACAATAGCATGCAATACAATTCTGAAAACATTTAGCAGTATGATGCCGTTTTTCTTCTGGTCTTTACCTTCTGATTGAGTGTCCAAGGCAAGAGAATGAGAGTTGCTAAAGCACTGCCTAACTTCTGCCCTGAACACAGTGAATATTTAATTACTCAGTGAGTGCTCCTGAATACAACAGAATACAATAAATTATCTGTGTAAATAATATAGATAAGAAGTGCAGATTGTAAATTTTCTATAGTACACACTTGGTTAAGCCATTTCACAAAACTTAGCATATTTTGTGTGAAAGCCCTAGTACAAAAATACTTACAAGTTACATTAAGTTTCTGAGAAGATGTTCTTTCTTTGGGTTCAAAATCCATATCAGCAATTGGTAAGCTGGCCACACAGGTAATCTCTTTCCCAGTGTCTTCAACCATGGGATGAAATGTATGTGTCACATTTTTGGTCACTACTTTTGTGCTGTCATCTTCAAAAAAATTTTCCTCATGAAGATTATGTTCATCTTTCTTTAGGAGAACTTCCAGGCGATTAGAAGGATACACACGAGGAATTTTACAGTTGACAGTGGCTGGTTCTCCAGCAACTAAGGACGGGCTGATCTCAATGATAGGATCACTGGGGAATGCTAAAAGAATTAAATCAATTTCTTTAGACTAGCAGAGATGAATAGCAGGGTCAACATAAGAGCAAGATCCAGACACCAAACATCTTGAATTTAGAGGTGCTCAACTCAACTTTATTACAAGACATACCTTGTTCTGAAAACCTACAGGTCCTTTATAAGCAGTTCATATACTAACAGGAAGATTATTTGTGCAATTGCTGAAATGTGGTCACAAAAGATCTAGTAAGGTTCAGCATGGCACGCAGGCAGTGATACAGCTGCCTAAATACAGGGATTCAGAGCAATCCATGCACTAGGGCTATCCTGTTTTCTGTGCTGGTAGGTTTAGACATCAGATTCACTTCCCTGCCAACTACAAAGGCTTTGAAACTTTCTCCCCCCACTCTGTGAATGCATTCAGGTAGTGTGTGTTTTGGCTTTCAAGAATTACTAAAAATAAGAAGAAATAACACTAGTATATACCATCTTAAATGCAGACAGCTAAGCAGAAAAGGGCTAAGAAAGTGTCCTGAACAGACATATAAAGGAATGTTAAAAGGAAATATATGTTGAGCTATAACAGACTCATTATCCCAGAATTAAAAGTTAACGAGTAATCACAATATCTAAAACAATTATTGAGTTTTCTATCAACATGTACTATTTAAAGAGAATTTTACATTTTTACTTACAGTAAAGTTCAACTTTGACATGCTTCTCTTTTTTCTCTTTCTCATCACATATGACAGTACAAAGATAAAGATGAGAATTCAAAGTGGTAACTGGATTCATAGTCAATGTAGAATATGTCCTATGGTTCCTGACTTCTCCTCCAAGGGGGTTGTCCATTCCTGCTCTCCAGGAAAAACTTGGTGATGCACAGCCAGTAGTATTGCATGTGAGTGTGAGTCTGTTTCCGATTTGTGCAACAACTCTCTCAGCAGGTATAATCTCCATTTCAAAAGCTTTAACTACAAAAGGGAAAACACACATCAATTCAGCAGCTTTCTTAACTTTTATCTTCCTGTTTCTTCTCATGTTCTACTGTGACATGAGGTCCTTATGTTTCAATACTTTACTTTAAAGGTGTGTGGAAGTAAGCTAGTAAAGCTCATGCATTGATTTACATATTCAAAACACCTGATAAACATTGCTATTTTTGTCAAAGATAATACAGACTCAGATGACTAACAGACAGTTTTCCTGTATAAAATGGCATAAACCCAGCACTGTCAGTGAAAATAAATGCATTGGCACAATATAACTTCTTTCTGTCACGTGGATCTTGTTCTAAAACTTTTTAACATTTGAGGAGAGAGGTAGCAGGTAGATAGCAAAGACAACAGCAGAAACACTTTCAACAGGACATTTAGTACCAAACTTGACTGATACTGTCAGGAATGACAGTAAAAAATGAAACATGCTGTGATATACTGCAGCTGTCTCCTAGACTGTCTTTTAGCAAACTCAATAGGAAAACGACTGAGTCATTGCAGAGCACAGAAAAGCTCCAAGTAAACGCCAAAAAAAGCTTCCTGACATTTTGACAAACCTACTTAATTGACAGCTGTATTCACTGAAATGAAAGGGTAACTGGAGCAGAGAGAAATAAAGATCAAACTGTAAATTTTAGGTCAGTTTACACTTTAGATAAAGTTCAAACAAATAAAACAAGCACCACCAACCCCCACCTTCCCCAACTTACCAGTCCTTAACACACACAAAATTAATAGCACAGCCTGGCTTGTTCTTCCCATCTCTTTAAAAACCTGTAATTGCTGTCACAAGGTAAAGAAAGTAAATGCAAAAGTTTTGCTTTCTATTTTCTGTGAAGAAGCACAGTGAGATCTTGGTGCTCTGCAATAGTTTATAACAAGAGCTCCAGCGTGCTCTTTATAAAGAGGGGGAGTGGGAAATCCCGGGACGGGGAAATCCAGAGCAGGGAGGAAGGGACCCAAACCGGGCGGTGCCCATTGGCTCAGCGCCCTCTGCTGCTTTGTGAAAGCCCAGGGATAGAAATGGTAACGCTTGTAAATACAGTGCCTACTACATTGTAAAAAACAGTTTCACATCTGATCCTGCAAACAACTGATAAAATGAAGGAATGTGCCTAAGTCCAAGTAATTGAATGCAACTATATCTCAGATGAAGAAGTTGTTCAAATTTGTTTTTAATGAAAATATTTTTGTGGGACTGAGTCTTTGGAACATTTCTAACAATGCTCAGCTTTGTAAATAACAATATATGACTCAGTATTTCCTTTGAAAACCGTTCTACCAGTTTAACAAGTGATGTTACTCATGTTTCAAAGTATTTCTGATCTCTAAAAATTAAGAAATACACCAGATAACAGAAGTTATATATTAGGAAAAATTTCTTCACTGAAAGGGTGGTCAGGCATTGTAACAGGTTGCCCAGGGAAGAAGTAGAATCACCATCCCTGGAAGCGTTCAAAAGTGTGTGGCTGTGGCACATGGGGAGATGGACAAGTGGTGAACATGGCAGTGCAGGTTTAACAGTTGGATTTGATCTTAGAGAGTTTTTCCAGCCTAAAGAATTCTATGATTCTATATTGGACAATTAAAAATCACTAAATGAAAGCATCAAGGAATTCAAAATGAAACATATATGTTTTTAAAATGTCTCTGGAAAATCATTTGGTATGTAATAACTTGGTAATTTGATATCTGTATTTTACAAACAGCACAGATTCAAATATCTATTAATAGACTAATAACTTGGAAGAATAAAGGCTGAAGTAACAGTGCTGTAAATGTTAAAAAAATGTATTTGCTGAAAAGTTGGCTCTACAACAATATATGCTTTAAGTCAATCAGAATTTATATGGTTAATAACCTCATGCTAGCTCCAAAATACCATGGTCAGGTGTGAGCTGGATCAGAGGATGGAAGGGTCCTGCTGTCCTACAGGCAGCATGTCTTCTTCAGGAACTATTTTTTATTGCTTTTTACCTGACTGCAGATGTTTCCATAGCTTTGCATCCTTATCAAAGGATAACTGGACAGTATAAGCTGCTACAGAAACACACTGGGTAAAATAAGAAGCATCAATGACTTTTTTCATGCACTCATCATAAACTCATAAATATAAAAGGCACATAAAGATCATTAAAAGATAAATTTGTGATCTCAGGCAGAAAGTATGTAATAATAATAATAATAATTTTAACAATAAAAGAAAAAAACACCCCAAGACAATCCAAGAATTACCCAAAAGTCAATAAAACAGGGAAATACGAAGCATCTAGAAATGCCTAACCAAAAGTCACTAAAACGAAAATTCAATGGCATTGGAAATTGCTACAGTGGATTCTACCACAATATTTTACTATTATTATTACCACCATAATTTTTTTTGTCAGAGGAGGAGGAAGGGAGGACGAGGAAGAGAAGGCGGAGGAGGACGTGGTGAAGGAGGAGGAAAAATAAAACACTCTTAAGTGTCACAAAATGCAAGCAGAGTACTGTTCTGGAAGTACTGCTATCAAATCCAAAAATCCAAAAATCCAAAAGCTATCCCGGACAGGAAACAGTGCATCTACACAATGTGGTTTTACTTTAGAGAAAATGGTTTTGTTGAAGTGTACTCTCTCACATTGCCAATAATTACTTTTAAATCATAGTCAGAGAGAAGCAAGAAATGAAACTTCTGATTGGACTGCTTAAACAATCATCAGAAGCTAAGCTGAAAGAGAAAGGGCGATATTTCCTTGTTTCTGGGAAATCAGACAGAAAAAAGTCCTAGACAGAAAAAAATTTAAACATAGGAGGACATATCTGCATGCTGGAAACGTTTTAATCAAGTCCTTCATCAGATAACATGAAATAGGAAATAACTCTGTACCTGCACTCAGTAATTTAAACTGGACAGCTGCCATTAACTTTACTGGAGTTGGAACCCTACCAGGGAGACTACTATACTGAGTGATCAGACAAATTCAACTCAGATAGTTTAGGTAAGAGCAGAGTCAGCCAACAAATATTACTAAAGGAAGTACAAATCTGCTAAAAAATTTAAAAGTTTCTTAAAACTTTATCTTTGCACAACTTCAAATGTGAGCCTTCTGTGTATTTTAAAAACATTATGTATTTCACTGTTGCTCCTACTACCCTCAGCATCAAGCTCAAAAGGGGAAAATGGGCACCAATTTTGCTTATTTTCAGAACTGTCTGTTCTGTCTGTAAACAAATAGAGATCAGCTGAAAACTTTTAGCACTTGACCTTGAGATTTCAGATAATCTAGCTTTTTATTCAAACAGCACAGAGGAGGATGCTGGGGGTAAAAATAGAGGATGCATCTACATCCACAGTGAGATAAGTATTACAGGATCAACTGGAAGAAATCTTGACACATGCAGAGTGTAATGAAGACTGGAATGAAACAACTATTACAAGAATATTACTAAAGGCAAAAAAGAATTAAGAGAATTAAAAGAATTAAGCACTGGGATGTAACTACATGTTTTTCAATACATGTAGTAATCAAAAGAGACCTCTAAGGTTTTGATGGCAAAGATAAAACAATTGTGTGTTGCAAAAGGGAATTTGGAAATAATGAACACAATTTTTGGCCTGGCATCAGAAAACACAAGTGTCCTTCAGGAAACTAAAATTTACATCAGACTTTCCTGGAATTTAAGAAAAGAAAAGAAAACCATTTCAGAATTTTGCTAAGCACTTGCTTTAAGTCATACTTCTGCAATCTTGTTAAATAGCTATAAGTTTCCTCTAAGCAAAACAGCTAACAAGTTCTTGATATCTTAATGAATTATTTGAACAAAATGCACACTATCCAACATGTTAGTTATCTGAAATTTATACACCTCTTCCTGCATTTTTAATATACTGCACTGTCTTATGGGGGCCACTAGGGGAAAAATGAAAGGCTAATTTTGCAGAATTTGGACTCTTAAAACCTCCACCACTGGTTTTGTGATTTATGGCCAAGGACCTATGGTGAAGAGAGACGTTCCTTTTGGCAGAGGAAATTTAAGGAAAAAGAAGGTAGAAGGAAACACATCTAATTTGATATTCTGTTTCCTGTGTCAGCAATAAATTTCTTCATGGCACTTCCTTCTAGATGTATCTGCATCTAGAGCAAGAGTTTTGGACTGCTGCTAAAAATACTCAGTGTTGGAAGCATAACTTCTGAACGGGACCCCAACACAGAAACTTGTGCAACGTGTTTATCACTGAAGATCTGGGTTTCCCACCAGCTTGAGAGGTCAGAATCCTTTTGTGGAAGGCTTGTCATTCAGGCAAGAGGGTGCAGCAAAGTCAACTGACTCCACAGTTCTTCAGCCCCATATCAAAGAGGTGTTACAGCAAGTCCACACTTAGGTCCCCCATTCAAACTGCAGCCCTCACACATCTCAGGAAAGATATTCTTTGGTTGTGCACTGGAGGTCTGAGTAAATAAAGCCTCTTAGATAATTTCTGATGCTTTATGGAAGCAGCTGCGACGAAGAGCTCCCACCCCACACAAAGAATGTTTGATGCCTGTGCAGGATGATCATGCCTAACAAAAAAGAGCCAGAGGACTGTTCTGGAACTCAAATGAGAACTGATCTTGGAGTGAAGGAATGTCCTTCAGGCACCACATGCAAGGTAGTACCTTTAATATGGTCAGATCTTGATAATGTAACTGAAAAAACATTAACCAGGAGGACATGTACGAATACTGGTGACTACATGGCTGATACAGGAAATGATCTGCCAGCCTCAACATTTTCAGTTCTCAGCAACTTCAATAGCCTGATTTATAGGTTATACACTGTCTCCTTCCTCAGAGCACCTGGATTTTTGATTCCCAAAGCTTCCCCAACACTTTCCTTCTCCTGGCTCCCTCCACCTGCTTTCTCACCACCTGACAATAATACAACCTCTGTATAGCCCCAGGAGGGGGAGGAGAGCATCACTGACTCCCTATAATTTTCCTCTTTGGATGGGAAGGATGAGATCTACATGCAGATCTATTTAAAGGGTTGTGTCTGTTTCGGGAATTGTAACTTTGTACCTAACTACAAAAAGAACACCAACGCATTACCCTGTAACCCACATCACACCTCACAATTGTACTCCACATCTAACTTGTCATCTGTTGCAAGAAGGGAAAAAAAAAAAGAAACATCTTAAGAAAGTTTTATCATCTGCTTCTTTTCCTTTTCTGGAATTTCTTAAATACCGTATGTAAAAATAAATGCATCTACTCCCTGCATCATCTTTCTCAGGCACCAGCCTCTCAGCTAGGACACTTCCTGTTTGGTTAGCCTGAGGGCATCCAGAATCCACAAAGGTGCCAGATAAAATAATACAGATGTGTGATAACTTGAGTAGACTACAGAATAGATAACTTTTTTATTTTCTTCTACTCAGAGGCATTGTCCACTTCACAGAGAAAACAAAACTTCATCTAATAATAAATAAAAGCCATTAGAGAAAAAAGTCCCTACTTTTTATCTCCCTACTAGTCTTTTGTTGCTGGGAAAATCCAGCTGTGGAAATTCCAAACTTAATACCTAAAAAACTGAAAGTATGATTTTAGTGATAATGGATCTAAAGCTGAAACTGTGAGATAGCCTTTAAATCCACATACTTAAAGGGCCAAGTACTGTGTTCCAAGCCAAACTTTATTTGTTTGGATAGCTGAGCTCCTATTTTCTTCCTAATGATGTAAGTAAAAAAAGTTTACCTCCTGAAATATTATCTAGTATATAACATGAGTGAAATTCAAATATGAGCCTTGGAGTATTCAAAATCTCTTTGGGAATTCTAAAGTAAGATTTCAGATCTACTTTATTTCGATCTGAATATACCAATGTATATCAAAATTGTTCTCTCTGGAGAAAACAACAAAAAAACCCAGACAAAACTCATTTAAAATGAACAGAGTGAAAAAATAGAGTGGGCTTTGGGTCAAAATGCAGCTGATAGCTAGAACTTAGGATTTGGAGAGGTAAAGTCAGATAAAACCATTTAAGAAGGAATATGGGCAAGTTACTTAATTCCCCAACATTCCACAGGAAATTCCAATGCCAGTAAATCTTGTTCTGTACTTCATTAAGGCCAGTATTTCACTTGGTCAGAAGAAGATTACCAAGACAATGGTAACTGTTTGACCAAGATTTTTATTACTCACCGGCAGCAGCTCTCCGATACACTTGTAGATGAGTTACTTCCCTGTTTCCCACATACTTCCTGCTCTTCAGTCATATGGGTGAACCTTTGGACTAAGAAAGACAAAGGGAAATGATGAGAGCGAGGTCTGTAACAGACCATTCCACCTGCAAGAAATGCAGAGCTTGGATTCTCATAGTCAGGCTACTGATAACTGCACTAATTGATTGTCCTTCAACTTGTCTACCAGAATATATTCTTTTCTATTCTCTTACCATGGTTAATATTCTGAAGAACTGTGCTTGGCTGTGTATTTTTGCTGCCTTGTGTTAGAGAAATGTTATCTTTTTTTGTCCCAGAGTGGACTGGCTCACTAACAGGTAGAAATATTACATAGATGTCAGAAAGGAATTAAATTATTTAACATTGCAGGATTCAAGATTCATAATTTTTAAATATTCCATACAGGTAAGGATTACAGGGATTGTTCAGGGCTTTTTTTGTTTTTGTTTTTGTTTTTTTTAAGACACATGCAAAGGAAATCTTTCTTTTACCTAGATTTTGTCACCCTCCACTCTCTGGAAGTGGAGTGAAAGTCCTGAAGAAACTGACCTTCCAAATAGAAACAAGAGGGAATGAACCAACTTTTACTTACATCAAGTCAGAATGATAAGTACTGAAGAGAAAGCATTTTTTTGCAGTAGCAAAATACATATGTTTGTGTTTCTGTACACATATTGATAAGTCAAGTGATGCTTGAAACTAGCCTCAAATCTATTAAGGATCTGGCACCTTTCTTTTCTCCCTTGAATGTGCTCAACCCCAAATAAAAAACATACTGTTTTGTTACTTGGACTATTTCTCTTTCCTTTTTTTTTCCCCCCAGACAGTTAGGTATCATCTTAACTGCTTTGTTTGTTAACACTTCCACAAAAAGAATATGCCAAAGTAGGAATGGTTAAGTGATAAAACACCATAACCAGCTGAATTTTTCTCAACAGACAAGGGTAAGAAAGATGCGAGTTACTGGAATTTATTTCCCCTCTGCAGACAATTACTTGGCAAGGCATCAAAGCCCTGGCCCTTGTAGTCCGATATAGCCAACTGAGCAAGAATTACTTTCATAGTTGTGTCACCCTCTATCACAGACCATGTTACCCTTTAGTGATAAGAGAGGCAACTTGAGAAATGTGACACATGTTTGAAATTGCTGTCAGGCAGGATAAAATTCTGTGCTGAATTAGTATGAGAAATATCTGACTTCCAACATTCCCATACCTCTTAGCCAAGGATCCCTCCTGAAATTTCCCAAGAATTTTAAGTGAATACCAAACCATAAGTAACAGACGGTTTAATGACTCTTTTGGTTGGATAAATTTTGCCTTGTTTGCCTTACTATAGGCAAACTATACTACTTCTTACTATAGTTATTTCTGCACCATGAGGAACAGATGTTGGTAACCCTCTTTCAACAGCTCAGCTCTAGACAAACCTATGGGGTTCTCTTGCAGCTGCATGAAATCACTGCTGACTAAGTGAGATGACCATGCAGCTACTGCCAGGGCTTTCACTTGGAAGCTGCGACATCCTAACAGGAAAGGGAACAACTCTGTGTAACCCACAGTTTCCAAAATATAAAGACATACATGTTTCAAAAGCAGTGTTGAATCCTTTTGTGGATCCAGGACTAAATCCAGTCGAGTTCTTGTAGGCTCATGAGCTTGAGATTAATCTTACCTCTGTAGTGCCTTTCAGTACTCAGGACATCAGTAGCATGGTGACTTGGGACCTGCAAGAGCATCAGGATCCAGGCACAGGAACTTCCAGAGATGTATGAGGGTGAATTCAGTAAGATTCTAAGCAAAGTCTCTTACACTGATTTTCCTAGATTACTTGAATGAATATGACACAACCATTTCACACTAAAAGAAATACACTCCAGGAATTCTGTATTATTGATTTAAAGTATTTGACATAAACCCATTGTCCTGTAAGTGATTTATTATTACATTTTATCATACTGATTCATCTGCCATGGCACCAAGATCCAGCTGCCGATTTTGCTTTTCTTGTTCTCTCAGGTGTCTTTTACCATGACTATTGAACTTTTGTGGCATGAAGAGATTTTCCTTCTACCTCTAAAGCCAGCATATGCATCCTGCTGTCGCTCATGGTTTCACAAAATGTGCTGTTACATAGCAAATACAGTCTATCAACAATTTAGGATCTTAGACAATTTAAGAAAAATTGTTTATCTTTATCCTGCATATTGTATTTATTAATGGGCATGTTTTTTTAAATTTATTTTTCTAATTCATTAATCAGGAAATTAATAAATAAAATTTATTTTTAAAGATTACCAGAAGACTTGCACATTTAACATAAAGGAGGACAAATTTTCAGGTGAAGTCCATAGTACAGAATGA
>VZTN01019147.1:174185-187301 GCA_013400515.1 Erpornis zantholeuca | reverse complement strand
TCACGGCGGAGGCAGCTCGGGGAGCGGAGGAAGGCCTTGCAGGGGCTTCCATCACCCTCCTCATGCCCGAGGGGCTGCCCCGAACAATCCGGTTCTGTGCTGGGATAAAGAGCGGCTTGTGGCAGAGCTGCGGAGCGGCCCTGCTGCCCCGCGTCCGGAGCGGCCAGAGCAGGCTGCGAGAGGCACCGTGCCCNAAGTATTTCCATCGGGAGGTTCGGCTCCGCAGCCCGGCCGGCGCCAGCCTCCCCGCGGCACCGCGGCTGAGGCCGGGCGGAGATGCCCTCCGGACGCGTCCTGCTGCCCACGGCAGCGGGAATGGCCCCCGGAGCTGCCGGGGGTCACGGCAGGGTTCGGGGTCCCCGAGGAGCGGTGAGGGCAGGGCCTGGCCCCGGGGATGTGGCTGTCGCTGCTGTGGTTTCATGAGGTCTGGGCGCTGTCACCCCTCCCGCTGCCCTGACGGGAGTTTGGGTGTTTGCGAGGTTTTGGCATCCTTTGGAGACATTGGGGAGGTTCATCCAGAGGCGGATTTTATTGTAAAACTCTGTGCCTTGGCACTGGGGCTGATTTCCCGCATCCCACGGAGGTGGCATCCTCAATTCCCAGCCCGGCACCAGCTCCCACCGCAGGGAGACCCTTCCTCCTGCGGACCCACACATTTCAAGGGCGCTTTTTGGCCTCCCACCCACCCGGCTGGACCATGCGAGTCCCCCCCAGCCCATCCAGGACCGGCTGCCCCTCCCCGCGGGCAGGAACAGACAGGGTCTGTCCCGACCTAAAGTCAATATTGGATTTTCCGGCGCGGCCGCAGGGACCCGGCAGCGGCCGAGCCTCTCCCCACCACGGCACAGAAGGGGCTTTGACAGCCTCACGGGCGAGCCCGGCCGGGGGGGGCCGCGCTGTCGGCACCCGCTGCCCCCCCGAACGCTGCCAGGGCAGGCAGAGCTGGTCCTGCCCAGCAAGTCTGGGCACGGCACAGGAGTCGCTGCAGTTTCGGGCTCGGGGGTTCGGGTGGTGGCCTTGCGTGGGGTGTCATTGCTGGAGGGTGGGAAGAGCTGGGTCGTGCCTTCAGAGGGTACTGGGGTCCTATCCTGACCCCCCTTCTTTAAGGGGTGCCCGGGTACATCTCTTCATCACCCAGGAGATCTCTACTCCCACAAAACCAGGGATGTTCAGAGCCAAAATCAGTCCAAACCCATCCTAACGCTGCCTTGGGCTGGCTCCACACCCACCAGGTACCAGCAGCACCCCTCAAATGCTCACAGGAGGGGAGGGGGCCGTGCCTGACCCCCACCCCATCTCCCACCCCAGGTTTGACTACCAGGAGCTGCTGCACAACTCCACCTTCTGCATCGTGCCCCGGGGCAGGCGCCTGGGCTCCTTCCGCTTCCTCGAGGCTCTGCAGGTACAGGGTGGGCAGGGGGACAGGGGACCCCCCTCCCTGGGGTCGGGGGGCTCTGTCCCAGCCTGTTGGGTCCCTCCACAGGCTGCCTGCATCCCGGTGCTGCTGAGCGATGGCTGGGAGCTGCCCTTCGCCGAGGCCATCGACTGGGGCAAAGCTGCTGTCGTGGGCAGCGAGAGGCTCCTGCTGCAGGTACCCCATGCCCCACACCGGGCACGAGACCCCCAATCCTGATGGCAGGGATCTTGGAGTCCCCCCTCAATGGGGATCCCATTCCAGCTGAAGCCCTGGGGCGCTGCTCATCTTGGGGGGAAGGTGGGGAGCATCTTCCCAGACACAAACCCTTGGGAATCCTGGACCCGATCCTGCTCCAGGGAGAGGAGATGTAGCACCACAGGGACATGGTGGCACCACGTCCTTGGGCAGAGGCTGTCCCTTGGGATGGTTGGGATAGTTGGAGGTGGCAGAGGCAAGGAGCCGTGCCGGGGGGAAGCTGAGTGAGGACCCTGCTGCACAGATCCCCTCTGCCGCCCGCTGCATCCACCCCGAGCGCGTGCTGGCTTTCCAGCAGCAGACCCAGTTCCTGTGGGATGCCTACTTCTCCTCCGTGGACAAGATCGTGCACACCACGCTGGAGGTGAGCCCCCCGCCCCGAGCCCCCCTCCCCAGCTGCCAGAGTCGCTGCCGGGGTGCTGGGAGCATCACTCGGGCCTCTGGCAGATCATCAAGGATCGGCTGTCTCCGCACCGCTCCCGCTCCCGCTTCCTCTGGAACGCGCTGCCCGGGGGGCTCCTGGTCCTGCCTGACTTCTCCACCCACCTCGGAGATTTTCCCTTCTACTACCTGCAGCACGGTAGGATCCCGCCTGCCCCTGAGCGCGGCAAGCTCGGGGCATGCCACAAAACCTGTCCTTTCCCACCCTTCTTTCAGGGTACAGCCCCTCCAAGAAGTTCACGGCTTTCATCCGGGCGGCCTCACAAGCAGGGTCCCTGTCCCAGCCCATCCTCAGGCTCATCCAAGCCGTCTCTGGATCCCAGTACTGCGCCCAGGTGGGAGGAGCTGAGTCCTGTGTCGCTCGGGGAAGCTCCTGAGTGAGGGGAATCGGGAAGGGGATGGGTGGGTTTAGAGGTGAGAGGGTGGGCGGAGCTGCATCCCCAGCCCTTCGGGATGGAGGTGGGACCACCTGGGGGTTTGTCCTGGTCCAAACTGCCATGAGATGGTTTTGGGATGGTCTGGGCTGGAGCAGGGAACCCACCAAACCCCCTCGGACACATCTGTCCTCCCCCTTGCAGATCGTGGTGCTGTGGAGCTGCGAGAAGCCACCACCCCCGAGCGGGAAATGGCCCCAGACCACGGTGCCTCTGACCATCATCCAGGGCAGGAGGCAGGTGAGAGGTGCAGGATGCAGGCAGGGATCTGGGACACGGGCAGGGAGCTGGAGCAGCCACCCCAGGGCACAGCCCAACCTCTCTGTCCTCCCTCCACAGCTCAGCGACCGCTTCTTCCCCTTCGAGGCCATCCAGACGGACGCGGTGCTGAGCCTGGACGAGGACACCAGCCTGTCCACCAGCGAGGTGAGGCCATGCTGCCGGGGCCCTTGGGTGCTCGGCGGTCACCACAGGGCTGTAGCCATGTCCCTGCATCCTCCTGGGGCATCGGTGATCCCCTCCTGCAGGTCCCCACGGTGGGTGACACTGTGGTGGGTGACAGTGCAGTGGGTGACACTGTGGTGGGTGACAGTGCAGTGGGTGACACTGTGGTGGGTGGCTCTGCTGTGGGTGACAGTGCGGTGGGTGACACTGTGGTGGGTGACAGTGCAGTGGGTGACACTGTGGTGGGTGACAGTGCAGTGGGTGACAGTGCTGTGGGTGACACTGTGGTGGGTGACAGTGCAGTGGGTGACACTGTGGTGGGTGACAGTGCAGTGGGTGACAGTGCTGTGGGTGACACTGTGGTGGGTGACAGTGCTGTGGGTGACACCGTGCCCGTCCTGTGCCAGGTGGACTTTGCCTTCTCGGTGTGGCGCAGCTTCCCTGAGCGCATCGTGGGCTTCCCCACGCAGAGCCACTTCTGGGACGCCGAGCAGGGCCGCTGGGGCTACACCTCCAGATGGACCAACGAGATCTCCATCGTCCTCACCACCGCCGCCTTCTACCACCGGTACCCGAGCTGGTGGGGCCAGGGGAGGACTGGTGGGACCGGGGGGGTCTCAACCACATCCTGCCCCTCACCCCGCTCTCCCCCCAGGTACTACCACAGCCTCTTCACCGAGTACCTGCCCGCGGGGCTGCGGGAGCTGGTGGACGGGCTGGCCGCCTGCGAGGACATCCTGATGAACGTGCTGGTGGCCGCCGTCACCAAGCTGCCACCCATCAAGGTGACCCAGCGGAAGCAGCACAAGGAGGCGGTGGCCCAGCAGGCAGAGTGCAGGGATGGGCCCGTGGGGACCCCCCTGGCCGGGCAGCGGAGCCCCTCGGCCCCGCGCTCTGCCCCCGCCAAGGTGAAGGGCACGGCTGGCAGCTGGCGTTTCTCCCAGCGGCAGGGCTGCCTCAACCAGTTGGCCAACTGGTTTGGCTACATGCCCCTGGTGTCCTCCCAGCTGCGCCTCGACCCCGTCCTCTTCAAGGACCAGGTCTCCGTCCTGCGTAAGAGATACCCAAGCTTGGAGAAGCCGTGAGGGCTGCCGGGGTCGGGGCACAGAGCCCTGCGGGAGCTGCTGCTGACGGGGTTTTACTCGTTGTTGGGTTTTACCAGTGCAATAAAGGAGGGTGGAGAGGTAGGATCTGGATGGTGGCTGTGGGATGTGGGGAGAGCGCTGGGAGCACTGGGAGATTTTGGGTGCTCCAACCCTTCTGCCCGTGGGCACCTTGGGAATAACTCCAGGCAGGTCCCCCCAGCCCTGAGGGGAGGGAGAGTCCTTCACCTTCTGGAGGACAAACAGAGGAGCGATAAGAGGTGTGTGTGACTTCCCTCCCTCCCTCCCTCCAGCTGGGTCTCCCGCAGTCCCTGGGCAGCCCAGCTCCCCATTGCCTCGCAGCACTCCCCGGAGAAGGGAAAAGGAGTGTTTCAGCTGCCTTTCCTCCCAGCTGAATAGAAATAGGGAATATTAGGCGGCTGGCCTCCAACAGCTGCTCTCAGGCTGCCACAGCCCTGCGTCCTTGGCTCCTGCAGATACCAGCGATAACACCCAGACCCAACATCCCCCCACACACCCCTGAGTGCTCTGCTTTATTTTCCACACATAAAAAGTCCCCCCGGGGACGCGAGGGCGGGAGTCAGTCGCGGGGGGGTTGGCATTCCCGGCAGTCCCGCATCTCCTCGGAGTAGCTCTCCACCTGGATGGTGGTGGTGTGGAAGCGGAAGGCGCCCTGCAGCCGGGAGCTGGCCTCCTCCAGCACCTCCTGCGCGCTGGCGGCCGCGTCTGCCAGGAGAGAATTCGGGGCTGTCGGGGCACGGGGGGAACGCCGCCCCGCCCTGCCCGACGCTGTGGCACTCACTGATGGCGATGTGCACCGAGAGCAGAGGCTGCGCCGCCGTCAGCGCCCAGATGTGGAGGCTGTGCACGGCCTCCACGCCCCGCACCGCCAGCAGCGTCTCCTGCACCGCGTTAAAATCCATCCCTCGGGGGGTCCCTGCGGAGGCAGAGCCACGGGAGCTGCAGGGACGGGGACCAAGGCACTCGTGGGGGTCCCCGCAGCCCAGTCCCCCCTCCCGGTGGGTCCCTACCCTCCATGAGGACGAGGAGGACATCGCGGAGGATGGTCAGCGTCGTGCCCAGCACCAGCGCGGAGAAGAGGAAGGTGCAGATGGGATCCACGTACTTGTACTCGGGCTGGAGGGGGTGAGGGGGGGGGTGAGGCCCCTCCAGCACCATCACCTCACCCCAAACCCCCATCGGGACCAGCAGGGCCGGCACACAATCCTGTCTCTCCCTGTGCCTGGTCACAGCTGCCAGGAGCTGCTGTCCCCATGTCCCCAGCAGTACCTTGAAGAAGATGACGTAGGAGGTGATGAGGACGCCGATGCTCTGCAGCAGGTCCCCCACGACGTGGACGAAGGCTGCACGGACGCTGGCGTTGGGCTGCTCGCCGGCTGAGCCATGGCTGTGCCCGTGCCCCCTCTGGTGCAGAGCCATCCCCATCCTGCGGGCAGGGCACCGGTGACACCCCAGGGGCCACCAGGCTTGGGGAGGGGACGCCCTGAGAGGGCCAGGGCCTCGTGTGGCAGTACGTACACGATGTTGACGGCCACGGCGCAGGCGGAGGTGATGAGCATGACCCCACCCTCGATGTTGTAGTCCCCCGAGAGCAGGCGCTGGGCCCCCAGGTAGACCAGGACCCCTGTGACCACCCAGATGGAGAGCACGGAGAGCAGGGCCCCCAGAATCTCTGCGGAGAGACCCCACCCCACATTGCTGCCTCGCTGCGGGGCCATTCCGAGCACCATTCCCGGCTCCCTGGCAGCATTGGGGCACAGTGGGGGCACACCTGGCACTCATGCCCAGGGATGCTCCTTGCACAGGGCTGGCAGCGCCTCTGCCTTGCCCTGTTTGTGATGCCAGGACTTTGCCAGGGCTCCCCAGGCCCCTCAGGGTACCCCGTGGGGTGCTCCGATGGCGTTACCTGCCCGGTGCCACCCGAAGTTCATGGTTTTGGTGGGAGGGCGTGAGGACACCCAGAGCGCAAAGAGGCTGATCATGATGCTGGCAAAGTCCGTCAGGAGGTGGACAGCGTCCGTCAGGATGGCCAGGCTGTGTGCCAGGTACCCGCCTGCGGACACAGGACATCGGGGGGGGCATGGCAGGGGTCCCGCCCCGAGCTGGGCACAGATCAGCTCACCCTGTGCCGCGGTGGGGTCCCCACTGCGTGTTCGGACCCACAGAAAGGGAATCAGGACAAGAGGGGCTCTGGGCAGCCACTCGGAGTGACCCCCACGGGGACCACCCCACCGGACCCCGCACCCAGCACTCACCCACGGCTTCCCCCACCATGAAGAAGAGGCAGATGCCAGCGGCCAGGTAGAGCTTCCTGCGCGCCCGGTGCTGGTGGCCAGGGTGGCCGTGGGCCCCCCGCGTGTGGCAGTGCTGGCCATGCCGTGTCCCCAGCTCCAGGGCGGGCGCCTGTCCCTGCACCGAGCTGTGCCCGTCCTTCCGCGCAGCCCCCACGTAGGACCTGCCGGGCACAGGGGTGGTTGGGGCCGGAGGGAGGCTGGGAGGATTTTGGGGAGGGGGTTGGACCCTCAATGCTCCCCCCAGCCCGTTGCCCGGCCAGACCCCACTCGGGAGCCCCACGGCAAAGAGGGAACACGACACCCCAGCCCTCCCGGACACCCCCGTACCCGCCTGTGCCCTCGCTCAGGAGGTGCCGTTTCTCATCGCCGGCTGCCATCCTCCTCCTCCTCCTCCTCCGCGGGGGCTCGGCGTGGGTGACCCGGGCGTGTGGCCGGCGCTGGTGGCAGCCGGTGGCCTGGGCTCGTGTGAAGAGCCGGGATTCGTGTGCAAATCCCGGCTGGAGGAGGGACGGCCAAGCCGGCTGCAAAGCGCCCGCCGAGCCTGCCCCGGGCTGGGCCCCCCCTCGCCCGCCACCTGGGGGGCTGCTGGGGTGGGGGGATAGCTCTGGGACCCCCCCAGGAGCTGCACACCAGGGCACGGGTGCAGCCCCCGCGGCGGAGGGGGATGGATCCCCCCAAAGGCACAGGGTGACTCCCCCTCCCCGCTTTGGGGAGCCCTCGGAACCCCCCAGTTTAGATCCAGCCGTGTGACGGACAGGGCTGGAGCCCGACCCCCCCTCCACCGCATGGACTCCTGTCCCCTGCCCTTCGTGACCAGCGCTAATTAACTTGGGGCTAATTGCACTTGTGGCTCATCTCTGGGTGCTGCCTCAGTTTCCCTTTGGTCCCCGCTGAGCAGGACTCGTGTTTGTGCAGGAGGAAAGCGTTTATGGGGTACTTCTGCATTCGGGATGTAATGTTTTTGTATTTATGGTGTATTTTTGCATCCACGGTGTATTTCTGAGCTCAGTCAGCAGCAAAGCAGCAGCTCGATGTTGAGACCGTCCTCATGTTGGGGACTGGCTCAACCTGGAGCATCCTTAGCCCCCCTGTGCCACATCTCCAACCCCGGGCGAGCTCTAGACATTCCCAGGAGATAAATCCTGCCGGGTGCCGACCTGTTACATCCCGGGCAGGCAGCCAGGAGCGGCTGCCAGCGCTGCCAGAGGTGCTAATGAGGCTGGAAATTAGGAGTTGGACCCGAGGTGTCCCTGTGATGGGAGGGACACCGGTGATGGCACCAGCCTGGCAAAGCCATCCCCGCTGCCCACCGCGGGGCTGGAACGCCGAGAAGAGAGAGGCGAGGAAGAAATAACCACCCAAAAGCACCGGTTTTCTTTACAAAATACACAAATTTCAAGTCCGTGACAATTATATACAAAACAAGGGAATTATAAAACGTGCGGAATTGTCCTATTTGCACCCGTATAGAAAAGTGTCCTGTGCTGGAGCAGGCGCCGGCTCGCCAGGCTGCCGGTCCCCGCCCTGTGTCCCCCCCGATCCCAAATCCATCGCCGCGGACATCCTGTGCCCGGGGGCGTTTCTCCCGTGCCGGCAACGTTGCTGTGGCTACAGGGAAGCTGCTGAAGGAGAGGATGGAGTGATCAAGGAGGGTCCAAGCCCCCACATCTCCCCCATGGGTGCTCGAGGGTCCCGGGAAGGTGAGTTCAGCCCTGCCCCTTACCCATCACTGTCCTCTCGGGCGCTGCGTTGTCTTCCACCTCTTCTTCCTCCCCATCAAAGTATTCCTCATCTTCCTCTGCTGCAAACAAGCGGCCAAAGGTCACCAGGAGCCACCAGGAAAAGCAGTGGGTGTCAGCAGGTGGGTGGGAATCGGTAAAGGGGCTTTGGGGCTGAATTACCAGGGTCAAAGTCCAAGGCTTGGATGGCCTCGGTGAGGTGGTCCAGGCTCACGGAGAAGGCGTCCATGCTCTCATATCCCTGCTCAATCTTGTCCAGGCGACCACCCTTGGAGGCCTCCACAATCCTGGGCAGGGAGAGCATGGATGTGTGTGTGTGTCCCTGTCCCCTCGCTGAGCTGGGGCACCGTGGGGTGCCAGGGCAGGGGGTCAGGGCATCGCCCTGCTCTCCAAATCCTGCCCGTGGGGCTTGGATCGTGGAGATATCCCCGGTCTGAGCACTTACGTTTTGATGAGCTGCTTGGCATTCTGTGGAGAGAGAGAAGGGGAAGGAGGAGGAGGAGGTGAGTGAAGCCACAGCAGCCACCAGGGCATCCCCAATAGTGTGACCCTATGGGGGCACCAGCGGGGAGGGGGAAGGTCTGGGGGTCTCACCATGAGGAAGGTGGCCCCCCCGGTCTCCTCGGCTGCCTGGATGGCTGTCTCCACCAGCCGGCTCGACTTCTCCAGCTGCTCCTTGTACTGGCAGATGAGGCTCTGGATGAAGGCGGTCTTGTCCGCCTGCTCCTGGGAGATGCGCTGCAGCAGCTCCGCCTTCTTCTCCTCCAGCAGTGCTGCCAGGGCGGCAAAGCGAGTGCACAGCTCCCGTTTGGCTGCCTCGCTGTTCTCCTGCGGGGACAAGAAACAAGGGATGCCACTTCTCTGTCCCTCCAGCACCTGCAACACCCCAAGGGCTCCCCATCTCCAAGGGCTCCACCCCACTCCCGGCCATCTCCAGCTAAGGTTTCACCCCTGGGGTTTTTGGGGGGCTCCTTTTCCCTCTTTCCTCACCTCGGTGCTCTGGCAGGAGTCCTCCAGCTGGGAGATGATGGTCTGGATGCGGTCATTGCCCGCCACGAGCATGGAGATGCAGTTGTTCAGCTCAGTCTGGTGAGGAACAGGCAGAAGTTTTAACTCGGTGGAGATGAGACCTTCTCCCATCCCAAGACGGGGACAGGCTGGGCATTGCTTGTCCCCAGCTCTGCTCCCCCACACCCCTCAGCAGCCACGGCTGCTCTAATTATAGTCTGTGTCTCCTGGGCGAAGTCACCCGGGGGCTATAAATACCCCGTGAGGCAGTGCCGGTGTTATTTGGGACTGTCCTGGCTCAGCACATGGCCCCGGCCCAGCCGTGTCCCCCGCAGCCCCCCCGGGTGCCCCCCACGGCACCTTCTGTCCCTGGAAGACAGTTTGCAGCGGGGCCACCTCGCAGTCCTTGTGGGCGCCGAACACTTTGCACATGGAGCAGGTGGGCACCTCGCAGGTGACGCAGTAGATGTTGATGCGCTCGTCCTCGTGCTCCTTGCACATGGGGTGCTCTCCCTTCTTCAGAGGCCTGCTGGAGAGGGCGGCACGGCCACGGTGACATCCCCATGGTGGTGACATCCCCGCCAGGGTGATGTCCTCACTGCCACCATGGTGTCCCCACCACGTCACCCAGTGGGGTGACACCCCCAGTGATGCTGCACGGTCACCCCAAAATCAAGTTGCCAGGAAAGAGGCCAGATCCTGGCATAACCCCACAATTGCTCCTCAGGCAACCACCAACTTCTGTTGGTGCATACTGCAAACCCCAGTATGTCCCAGTTTAAACCACCGTGGTCCTGGGCATGGCAGCGGGTGGCACTGGGGACAGGGGGGGCTGCGATCCAGAGGCGCTGCACCAGTGCCTAATTTTAGCCTTGTGCTGCCTGGATTTATTGTCACCCATCCTGTGACCAGGGTGGGGGCACCCAAAAACCCCTGGGGGGTCCCAGCCAGGGGCTGCAGCTGAATCGTCCCATCCACAGCAAGCAGGGACATGGGGACAAGGGCTGAGACAGGGACAGGGCTGGGCCCCCTGGCCCCCCCGGACACCTGCCATGTGCCATCGTCCCCGTCCCCATGGCTCTCACACAATATTTACAGCACTTCAGGGAACCTGGCAGGGGCCACTGCTCCACCTCGAGAGCCTGTGACCCCTCTGTCCCCCCAGCTCCATCCTTGGACCCACTGGGGCCCCCCCAGTCTGCCCCTTATCAGCCTCAGTGCCTGTCGTCAAGAGCAGAGCCTGGATTTGTTCCCCACACCTCTTATCTCCCTCTGCATGTTCCAGCGAGAGCATTCGGGGGGCAGCAGGACGTGCCCAGCTGCCACCACCCCCCAGGGACCTGCCATCCCCCTGGGACAACCCTGCTCTGCACAGGGGGGAGAATTGGGTTGAGGGAGGAAGATTTGGGCCCGAGGAGGAAGTTTTGAGTCGCAGGAGGAAGATTCTGGTCGAGGGAGGAAGATTTGAGTGAGGAAAATCGGGGATCACCGAGCCAGCAGGAAGCAACCAGGTGCAGTCTCTTGCGGTCTCAGTGATGGTGCTGGGGCACGGGAGGGGGGCATCCCTGCGTCCCCACCTCCCCATATCCCCCTGTCCCTGCCATCCACGGCTGCCCATGCCCACCTGGAGCACTCCTGCTTGTAGATGTCGATGATGTTCTCCACCAGCAGGTTCCTCTGCAGCCCGTAGACACCGTGGCGGTCCAGCAGCACCTCGTGGCGGCACGAGGGGCACCGGAACCGGCCCCCCGAAATCAAACTGCCCCGGCTCTGCCAGACCGGGTTGGCAGCCTGGGAGGGGAAGACGAACATCATGGGGGTCCATCAGTATGCCCACAACCATCCCAGCGTGCCCCTAGCCTGGGCACCGGGACCCCTCCTCACCTGGAAGACGTCGTTGGCGCACTTGCGGCAGAGGTTGTGCTGGCAGGGCAAGATCACCACGGGCTTGCTGAACATCTCCAGGCAGATGGGACAGATGAGCTGCTTCTCCAGGCTCTCCATGGGGTTGCCATCCTGCAGGATGCCGGCTTGGAAATCCATGGGCTCGTCAGCGCTCTCCTCTCACCGCTCTGGCTGCCGGCACCGCTCGCCCCCCGCTATTTATAAGGCGCTCGGAGGTCACGCGGATGCCGGTGTCGGGTGTCCGGGACAGCTGCTGTCACACGCCGCTGAACCATCGGCAAGGGCCGGTAAACAAGATGGGCACAGCCTGTCCAGGAGGCCCTGCCCGCCCGTGCCGTGGACATGCCCAAACCGGAGCTGTGGGGTAAACAGGGCCACGGCTGGGAGCTGGACCCCAAAACAGCGTCAGAGTGGGGGCAAGGAGGGGGTAAAAACCAGCCCCGTGGTCTTTAGGATGTCGTGATGGTTCCAGAAATCAAGCAGAGCCAGGCCAGCCGCAGAAGGGAATGGCCTATATGGTTTGTCCCTTTCCCCACCCAAAACCACAACCAATTCTGGCGTGCAAACACACCTCGCCAGTGGCTCCCTGTGTGCTTGGAGGGAACAGGCAGCTCTGGGAGACACAGCCCCCATGCCAGGCAGCGGCTGGGGGGGCTCCTCTGTGTCCCCAGACATGGCAGGGGCTTCTCAGGCTGCTCCCCACACCAGTGTCAGGGCCATGACCCAGCTGGCTCTGCTGCTGGGGTTCAAAACCTGACCCAGAAACACCTCGGGGGGCAGAGGGTGAGCACAGCCCTCACTGTAAACAGCCCCAGACACGATGCCCAGCTGGCTGGCCCAGGGCCAGTGCTGGCCACAGGGAGAGAGCTGTCAGCACGGGCAGCTGCACCAGCACGGGGTAACTCTACCCTCACCACAGATGGGTCAGGATGGGGGGCACAGGGTGGGGCGGGAGGATGGCTGCTGCGGTGTCCACACTGCGGGCAGGGGGGGCTGCAGGGGTCCAGGGGGGCTCAGGGAGCTGGGGGCACAGGTGTGTGGGTGCACAGGTGTGTGGGTGCACAGGTGTGGGTGTGCAGGGGTGCACAGGAACAGGGATACGTGGGTGTATCACACACGGGTATGTGGATGCACAGGCACGTGGGGTCGGGGTGCCCTGACCCCCTCCTCTCCCCCACCCCTCCCAGGGCAGCCCCACAGCTGTTTCGGGGCTCCTTCCGCCCTGGCTCACGTGTGGAGCAAGTGACTGAGCCGGGACCTGCCAAGCACATCTTGCAAAATTGTTCCCGTTCCGGCACGTGGGGCTCTGCCAGGAAGGCGCTGGCAGGGGAGCAGGGCTGGCTGGGCACCCGGGAGGGCAGCGCAAGGGCCGGACACTGACCGGCCCCAGACACGACCTGGCCCTGCCCAGGGTGACATTGATTAACTAATTGCTTCTGGACTCGATTAAGGGGATTCACAGGAACACAGGGGTTGTAATGCCCTAAGCAGCTTTCCAAACCCACAAGGGGCTCATTGGCCCCTAATTGGCTTGGGATAGCTTAGGCAGGACCCAGGGCACTAATCATACCCGGGATCCTTCCCAATTAACCCTGGAGAGCCCACTCTTCTCTGAATCTCCCTCTGCTTGGTCTTTGCACGGCTCTGAGCAGTGGGTGGCCCCGTCTTCCCCCAAAATGTCCCTGGGATAGCTTTGCAATGGTTGAGGAGACAGCAGGGCCTGTGATGGGAGCCCTGTGCCCCCAGCTCCTGGACATGGGGGGCACTCCCAGCCCTGCAGCCTGGCGAGGAAAGGGGGCCATGGCACAGAACAGAGAGCAGAGAGGGGCGGCAGCTCTTGTGTCACTGTCACACAAAGCCAGAGCGCAACCAAGGGTGCGAGGGGCCGTACTGATTTCTTCTGGATGCCAAGCAATAAATCAAAGACCCCCAGAACTGTTTGTGTTGGAAAGACCTTAAAGCTCATCCCATCCCATCCCATCCCATCCCATCCCATCCCATCCCATCCCATCCCATCCCATCCCATCCCATCCCATCCCCATCCCATCCCATCCC
>VZTN01019147.1:162543-173608 GCA_013400515.1 Erpornis zantholeuca | reverse complement strand
GGAGCAGGGCCGGGGACAGCCCCGGGGCTCGGCTCCCGACACGGGGGGGACATTTCGTGCCCGCTTGGAACCCGGTGTGCCCGTGTTTGAGTAACGCGACGCGGTGTTTTTGCCCGGAGTTACTTGGCCGCTGGTGAGATTGCAGCTCGTGCCCTTGTTGGCCCATCAGATGTCAATGTTCAGGCTCTGGTCTGAAGTTGCAGCCCTGCCACAGGTGCAGCCTGGGCCCATCCCGTGAGCGCATTCTCCCGGGTAACGCGTTTCTCACACACGCCGCATCTTGGTTCAAAGCCTTACCGCAAATGTGCATCACACAGCTTTGCTGAAAGGTTAAAATATCTCTGTAGCATTGCCTGAGACTGATGATACCTTTTTTCTCTCTCTTTTTCTTTTTTTTTTTTTCTTTTTATTTTCTTTAAAAAAAAATTGCCTAAAGCAGTGGAAATACTTGAAAGCTTCCTACTAATAACAGGCCGTTTCAATGTGGTCCTTATTGCCTGGTTTACTGACATAAAGAGAATTACCTTTATCACTGGCTGTCTTAAAGCTATTGTAGTTCTGATCTATGAGTGTGATTTTATTTATTTATTTACTTTTGGGTTTGCGTTTCATTCTGTTTGACCAGTGATCCTTGGCTAGCCAGGCTTTTTTTTTTTATATATAATTTATTTTTAATTTATTCCTGTCTCTAGTTTTGGTTTGGTTTTGTGAAGGTGGTGCTGGTGTTTGGTTTGTAATCTTGTAGGGCAGCGTGCAGGGAGGGTCATAAATCTGCAGCAGGGTTTGGTGGCTTTTTTTTTTTTTTGTGTGTGTGTGTGTCTCTTTCTCTCTTTCTTGTTTTACTTTCAGAGCAATAACTTAACTTTTCTCCTTGCTCTGTTGAGCAAAAGTGAAAGTTAGATGCCGGGTGCAAACTTCTGCAATTAGTTATCCTTTTTAACCTTTCATAGCTGTAGGTTCCTCATGCGGAGGAGAGCTGGTGAAAAATCAGTCACCTCAAAAAATAAATTGGGAGCGGTTGAAGCTTTCTCTTCTCTGAGTAAAACAACTTAATTATAACAGAAATATTTGCTCCTGCAGTCACCTCCACAAAAGGCAGTTAATTAAAATCTGTCAGCTGCCCAACCAGGGGCTTCAACTGGAACCTCCCGTGCTCTCCAGGCTGCATGGGGAGCATGACACCCTCCTGTTATTCCTGCAGATGCTCACGGAAGACACTGAGGGAGAGGAGCAGGAGCGTTCTCGATAGTCCTGTCTCAGCACCATACCAGTCTAGGTTTGAATTGTTGCCACCTTGAACACGCTGGGCTGTATTTGAAACCTTAACGAAAAGATGTCATTTCACTTCCACCTGGCCCGTGGCAACAGGTGCAGGTTTATGGAGTAGCTTCTGGAATGTTCTAGCATTCACCCCCCCCTCCCTCCCCCCGTTAATGGCGGGGTCTGGGCCACGCCAGCCCCTAGGGGGAAAAATACAGCCCGGTTCCTGTGCCTAAGTTTTAGTTCTGTGGGTTTTTCCCCCTTCCCCAGAACCTTTGCTCTTGAAGATGGTGAGTAGCCAGCCTAAGTACGATCTAATTCGGGAGGTTGGTCGTGGCAGTTATGGTGTGGTGTACGAAGCAGTCGTCAGGAGGACCTGTGCCCGCGTGGCCGTGAAAAAGATCCGGTGCCACGCTCCGGAGAACGTGGAACTGGCTCTGCGCGAGTTCTGGGCCCTTAGCAGTATCAAGAGCCAGCACCCCAACGTCATTCACCTGGAGGAGTGCATCTTGCAGAAAGATGGCATGGTGCAGAAGATGTCCCATGGCTCCAGCTCCTCCCTGTATTTACAGGTACACGAAGCCGAGGGAGCGGGGTGGAAGGAATCGGTGACGATGCGGAGCTGGGGGGAAGGAGGTGGGGCAGCCAAGGTCGTGGTTTTGAGCTGTGCTCAGTTAGGAGAGGGGATTGTTGGCATTGCTGAGGCCCAGAGTTTAATGGAGGTCTTTGCATAAACTGAACAATCACCTGGATCCTGGGATTCGGAGCCATGCTGCTCTAAAAGACTCCAGAATTTGTATTTAATGCAAATCTGCTTTGATAATTTGAGAAAGCCTCACGGGTGAAGCCCAGGGGAGGTGCAGGCTGTGGAGTTCTTGGCAGCAGCCCTGCTGGAGGTTAAAGTGCACTCCTGTCCTGGGACAGAACTTGGAGGAATTCCATCCTGGGTGTCCTTGGAAGAGGAAATCAGTGTCTTCATTTATAGGAAGCCAACACTTAAAATTCTTTCAGAAACAATAAGTAATTGGTAGCACATCATGAGCTGTTTCTTTTTTTTAATTAATAACTATTAATCTCTTCAGAGAGCGGTAAAGGTATAAATAAGGGAATAAATATCACTCTGAAAGTGTCCTTTAAGTTTGAAGATGTGTGTTTTTGAAGAATAAGTAGCTCTGGAAAGACACTAAAAGATAATCTAATTAATTTCCTTGTCAAGAAGCAGCCCCAAGTACAAATCAGCCCCTGGCAGAAATGTGTGTTTCTGGTTTAAAAAGCCAGCAGCCTGCTCGGTGTTTGCTGTGTTGTCCCTAGTCAGTTCTCATCAATTCAGTTTTTATTGTCATTCCTGCTGCCTGGTGTGTTCCTGCAGATCCCATTGTGCCTGGTGCTGTCCGAGCCTGAGAACCAGGATCCTTGGCTTTGCCAGCTCCCTGTGGCTTGGGAGCTGTTCCTGACTTGTTTTTGTGCAGGGATTAGGCTACAATAATACTGGCCAGCTCATGGGGGAGAAGTCAGTGCCTTACCTTCCTGGTTTTAGCAGAGCTGCCAGGGATTGCTTCCAGCCTGAGGGCAGATGTGCAGGGAGGAGCTTCGAAAGCCCCAGGGTGGAGCTGCAAGGTGGGGAAGAGCTTCCAGCTCCCCCCAGCAGCACTGGTTTGGATGGTGGTGCTGGAGAGCAGCTGGCACAGGGATCTGGCCCCTGCCAGGTGCAAACACCACAGATTGTTTTGCTGCTCCAGAGAGAAGAGCAAAGGGCAGAGCTGAGCTGGCTGCCAGGGTCACTTTGTAGCAGCCTGGGCTAAACCAAGGACAGCCAGACCCCGCTTGGCTCAGCCTCTCCCAGGTGATGTTACAGAGCTGAGCTGCTGCTCTGTGTGACCAAGCCTCTCCTGAAGGGCTCTGGGGTAGATTCTTTGTGCCAGCTGAACCAAATCTGTGGAGTTCGAGTCCTGAATTAGCTTTGTCTGCTGGTGCTTTGCCATGGTCACACATATGGGGGGTGGATTTTGTTGTCTTAACTCTCACAACATCTGCAAGTGAAGCTTCTGTGAGGCTGGGAGGGCAGAGCTGTGTTGGTGCCCTCTTGGCAGAGGAGACTCCCTGTTCTCCTGAGATACCTTAATCTCACCCTTCCTGACTGCAAACCCTAAAGAAGGCATTTTTTAGCTCTAAAATAGATTTACTGTTTAAATTGCTTTGGGAAGATAGCTGTAAATTACTACTACCATTTTTTTTCTCTTTTTTAAAGGTCACTTTTTAAAAGCATTTCAAAATTCCTGTCTGTATTAACACACACCGTAATTTTTGAAAGCCAGATTGATTTAGTGTCCATTGGTTTACTACTAACAGAAATAATTGCAGGACTTGCAGAGGAGCTGAAGAGGCAAATGCAGTTGTGTAAACAGGATTAGTAAAAGTGATTGCAGGTTTTACTTTGCTTTCTGTGTGAAGCAGCTGTAAGAACTGGCTGTTCAACTTGTGTTCCTGAAAATACCATGGTGGTGGGAAGGGTGTTCCGTGCTCAGATCAGTGTTCTCCTGAGTTCAGGGCTCCTGTGTTAACCTGCTGGAATTCATTAATGTGTCAGGAATGGAGAACAGGCTTTAAAAATCTCTCTTGGATAAATAACAGCCGTGTGGAGTTGCTTGTGAGACTTTGTTTATCCTGAAAAGTTGTTGGCAAAGTGGGTGGGACAGGCTTTGTCAGGGTGGGACACTGTCCAGCTGGGACAGATGGGAGGGCAATGGCCACTGGGTATCTTTAAAAATTCTCTTATCAGGGTCGAGCTCTGCTTCTGGGCAGGAGCCTGAGCTTGATATGCTCCACAGGAGTGAAGATAAGGAGGCTGGCAAATATATTGTGATTTTTTTTTTTTCTTTTACATAAAAACATTTGCATAATATTTTCTTTCCCCCCATTGCAATATCTTGCTCTCTGGGTTGTTGAGAGATCCTAGAATGGTTTGGGTTGAAAGGGATCTTAAACCCCATCTCATTCCCGTGGGCAGGGACACCTTCCACTATCCCAGGGTGCTCCAACCTGGCCTCGAACACTTCCAGGGATGGGGCAGCCACAGCTTCTCTGGGCAGCCTGCGCCAGGGCCTCAGCAGCCCCACAGGGAAGAATTTCTTCCGTATAACTAACCCAAATTTCCCCTCTCTGTGAAGATCCCGATTTCATGCATATTTCCATCGTGTCCTTTCATTCTCACGATCGTCAGGTAGTTACGACATTTCTTTTCCTCGTTGCAGCTCGTAGAAACCTCATTAAAAGGAGAAATAGCCTTTGACCCCAAAAGTGCTTATTACCTGTGGTTTGTGATGGATTTCTGTGATGGAGGAGACATGAACGAGTACCTGCTGTCCCGAAAGCCCAACCGCAAGACCAACACCAGCTTCATGCTGCAGCTCAGCAGCGCCCTGGCCTTCCTGCACAAAAACCAGATCATCCACCGCGACCTCAAGCCCGACAACATCCTCATCTCCCAGAGCAGGGTGGACGCCAGCAACCCCGAGCCCACCCTGAAAGTGGCGGATTTTGGGCTGAGCAAGGTGTGCTCGGCCTCGGGGCAGAACCCCGAGGAGCCTGTCAACGTCAATAAGTGTTTCCTGTCCACCGCCTGTGGCACCGACTTCTACATGGCCCCCGAGGTGTGGGAGGGACACTACACGGCCAAGGCAGACATCTTCGCCCTGGGCATCATCATCTGGGCCATGCTGGAGAGGATCACCTTCATCGACACCGAGACCAAGAAGGAGCTGCTGGGCAGTTACGTGAAGCAGGGCACGGCCATCGTGCCCGTGGGCGAGGCGCTGCTGGAGAACCCCAAGATGGAGCTGCTCATCCCCGTGAAGAAGAAGTCCATGAACGCTCGGATGAAGCAGCTGATCAAGGAGATGCTGGCGGCCAACCCGCAGGACCGGCCCGACGCCTTCGAGCTGGAGCTCAGGCTGGTCAACATCGCCTTCAAGGACAGCAGCTGGGACACGTGAAGGGGCTCAGCGAGGGCAGAGAGAGCCTGAGCTCACCTGCACGGGGTGGTCTTCACCTAACTGGAGTTTCCCGACAGGAATGTTGAGTTCTCAGCAGTGTGAAACCCCAGAGTGAGACGTGAGGGTGTTCCTTGGTGTGCCCTGGCACGGGGATGTTGCTAGAGCCAACACTACTTGATTTCCAGCACTCTGTCATGGAGTGTCTCCTACATTCCAGTTTCCTATGTCAGTATTAGGAACTCTCATGGAAAAACCACAAAGATTTGCATGCTGGCAGTGCAAATCTTGAGGCTTTGTAATGTAATCTGTGTATATATTTATGTATATGAGTGACTGGGAGTGTGTGGCACTTAAATTATTTGCTGTGGGTCTGGATGATTGGGGTCTGCTAGAAAACTGGGTGAAGGAGGTGGATGAGAAGCACTCCTTCTTCCCCAGGCCTGAATGGCTTTATTATTTATTTTTGTTATCTAATTTCAAAGACTTGACTTTGTAAACAAAAAAAGCAATGCAAGGGATCAGCTGCTTTGGAAGTGCTAATGTGGCTGATCTTAGCACTTAGAGCTTAATGAGCTCTTCACCGAGGGAGTCAAATTAAAAATGTACAGTCAGGTGCTGGCAGGGGGCTGGGTCATTGATCATTTGATTTTGCATTTATTAATCAACTGATCTGCCTTTTCTCAACATGCTCTCTGCTCTGGTGTCCATAATCCCATAGCACCTCGAGGATTTATCACAGCAGAATTCTGTGCCCTCAGTTGATGGAAACATGGATGAGGGAATCCAGCAGCATATTCTTAAAATCCTTCAAGACGTGGTGGCAGCAGAGTTTTCCCACTAGGTGAATCCAGCTGATAACCCTGGCCATGGCCTTTTCCTCTCTGGCACTGCCCCAGATCCAGTGGGGAGGAGGGGGCAGAGGTGGCTCTGTCCTGGGTTCACCCCTGGTGTCAGAGCTGGGACAAAGCTCAGTGACAGGTATGTGGCAGCCTGGGTTGATTTTTTTTTTTATTTTTAATTATTATTTCTTCTCCTTTTAAAGAAGTGATCTTTATTTAAAAGCACAGATGGGGAGCTTTGGAGCAGTTGGAAGCTGCTGATCCCCAGCTCTTGTTGCACAGAGCAGATTGAGGCTGGGAGAGGTTTCCCTGAGGACACCTGACACTGCAGGGCTGACAGAAGCTCTTTGTACCAGCACAACACTTTGTTCTTTTGGGTGCAGGACTGACCTTTCCCATCCTGTTTGACCTTTTGGAAAAAGCAGAGTTTAAATTGCCTTTAAAGCTGCAGGAAAGGCGAGTTTTCTTAATAAATTCAATTTAATTTTTTCCCCCACCCAAATCTTACTTGAAAATGGCTGGAAGTATTTCCATGTATAATTTGCTTTTTGAATACTGTTCCCTCTTGGTGCTGGGGGAGCAGTTCTGGGCACTCAGTGTTTATTCTTCGAGTGTGAATAAACAAAATATCATTTTTTGTTTTTCCAGAAGCAAGGGATTCTGATTCCACCCAACTGCTGAGGCTTTGCAGGCCCCAGGTTGTTCTTACTTGGTTCTGTGGGAGCTGGTGGCCATGGCCCAGCTGGCCTTAGTTTATAATTCTTGTTATTTTCTTTCACTTCATCGTTTTAGGGAGTGATCCTCAGACAAACACACTTTGCTTCTGTGCCAACTCTGCCTCCCAGCTCTCACATCTCAGCAGGGTCATTGGGTGGGTAAAGTTTGAAGGGGGTTTATAATCCATGTTCAACTTGAGAGCTTTTGAAACATAAAGGGGTGAGCGTCCCCCTCTCTTACCCCCCCTGAAGTCATAACCTCCCACAGAATCACTCTGCTCCCCTCTGAGGTGCTCTGGGAATCTCCTGATTCCCCTCTGCAGGGTTCCACTGCCTGCACTGCAGGAACGAGGGAATGGCACAGGGAAGTTTTGGGGTTTTTGACTCCCGAAGTGTTTCTTTGCACTGATTGCCACTTTATAGGTTGGGGGTACCTGAAATCCCTCTCATGGTGCTTATCCTCGCTGTTGGGTGACACTGGTAGTCCTCGAGCTCTGTGTTCTCTTTGATTTTTGTTGTCTGAGGTCTTTGTTTGGAGAAAATAAATCAAGTTGTTGTAGCAGCTGCGGGGTCGTTCACCAGCGTGACACGAAGTCAAGACACTTCCCAGCACTTGGGAAAGATTTTTTTTTTTTTCCATGTTTTTCCTTAAAAACTGTAAAATATATTTTATGGAGAATTTATAATGAGGAAAATTATTGTGTAATTTATTAAGTTCATGACTGTTTTTGAAATAAAACCTTGAATTTCGATGAAGTTTTAGGACTTTTTATGGGAAGTGCTTTTGGTCAGTGCTGCCCTCCAGGGACAGCTGCTCCCACATGCCCTGAGAAACCTTAGGAATAAAGGTGAGGAAACATCATTACTTATCCATGACAGGAAAGTGTAGCCCTCATTTGCATGTTTTAATTAGCAGAGGACAGAGGGATCTGCAGACTGGAAATGCTGTAAATGAGTTTCTCTTGGAATTTCTTACACCCACAACAAACCTGAGCCTGGTCTTCTCCTCTGTGCCTGTGGATCCCTGGTGCCAGGAATGGGCAGATTCTCCCTGGCAGGAATCTTGTGCTTAAGTCAATGCAGCTTGGATTTATATCTTTTTTTTTTTTTTAGGGGGTAAAGAATAAAGACCTTTAGTAAATGAGAAAGTCCCACTTTTGGTGTAGTTCTAAGGGTGGTGATTTTAAATACAGACACAAGTCGAAATCCTTCCCCACAAAATGAAAAACAAACCATATATATACATATATATAAACACTATATATATATAACATATACTATACTTCAAATATATTTAGCCCATAGGGAGGGCAGGGAAATGCTCTGGTGCACAAATTGGATATAATTAAAGCTCATTCCAGAGGCTCCTTTCCTCTGAGATTTGGGATGGAACCAGGTGCATCCTAAATACCTTTGCTGGGCTCAGCCCACCCTCCTCACCCTGGGTTTCCTTCCCTCAGTCCTTCCATCTCTGTCTTTCCTGGCTGTCCCTGTGGTCCCAGCACTGCCCAGCCCTCCCTGCCCTGGGGTTGGGAGCCTTTCTGAGAGGTTGGAACATCCCCAGGAGCCTCTCCTGGGCCCAGCTGCTCCAGTTCCGACTCGCACCGACACGTGGGTGCCTGCCTCGGATTAGGTGCTGGTTTCAGATTTATTCATGCCCGTTTGAACCCTTGATATTTTTAAACTCGTCTAACAGGCCCTCCAGCCCTGCCCTCTCCCGAAGGAAAGCCTGAGCCCTCTCTGGCTCCTCCCCAGGCAGTGGCAGTTGCATGGAGCTCGGGCCGAGGAGCTGCTGAGGGCTGTGAGAGTGAACCGGCCAGGTCACCACGTGCTGCATTCCTGGCTGCACCCAAGTGATTTTTGAAATCATGTTTCGAAAGGAGAAATGCATCTGGGAAAAATTCAGTGGGACACGGTGGCTTCTGGTCCCTTGGCCCAGTCCTATTCCCTGTCTTCCCCCACATCCTGCACACAGAGCCCAAGCCTTGCCTGCTTTGCTCCTCTCCAGGTTCATTAGACTAAAAGAGGTGGTTTGTCCCTTCCTTGCTTTCACTGGGATTTTTTTCCAGTCCCTGCCCAGCTTCCATTTCAGTCTCCGTTTTCGTCAGCACAGGAGTCCTGGCCCCAGCCCCTTCCTGGCCCCGCTGCCATGGCTGGGAAGGTGCTGGATGCAGCCCCAGCCCCGTTCCCGGCACTGGCTCTGGAGCAGCAGCTCCTCAGGAAGGAACTGGGGTGGGGACAGGACCCCTCTCATCCCGGGATGAATGCCCTGGCTTTGTCCCCATGCCTGTGACCAGCCTGGGCCGGGCTGTGCCCCAGCTCTCCATCCACACTGGCTGCAGAGGGGTGCAGGGAGCTGGGGGCTCCCCAGGGAGCACCGGGAGCTTTCTCTGGCCCCGCTCCGAGGGTCTGGGACCCCAGCTCGGGGTGCAGCAGGTCCTTCCCCCTCTGCTCCAGTGCCACGTTCGCAGCCCCCCGGGCAGGAGCTGGGGATGGAGGGGCCGGGATTGTCCCTGTGGGAGCACTCGGCCCTCGGGAAGGGAAGAGGGCAGTGGTAAAAATAACCCCTGGGCCAGCTCCAGCCCATTGTGGCTTCCTGCGATTTACAGCTCTTCCCGGGGGGAAGAGGCAGGCACCGGCCAGCTCGGGACTGCCTTTGACCCTTTCACCGCCACCGGAGAAGGTGCCAGAAGGGCCTTTCCTCCCTCATTCCTGCCTGGGCAGGATCCTGGGAAGGGGATTGCGGTGGGCTCCTGCTCCTGAGCTGCCCCCAGCACCCTGGGGTGGGTATAGGAGGAGCTGCTGGATTTCCCTGCCCCGTTGCTGACCCGCCGTGTGCAGGGGGACACGGAGACTCGGAGGCAAAAATCTCTGCTGCAGATCCCGAAATTCCAGCCGGGTTCCCGTAAGGAGGCGGAGGGAGGAGGGGACCTGGCAGAGGTGAGCCGGAGCTGCAGGAGGAGGGGGTTAATGCCGGCCAGGGCCAGGGGCAGGGCTGCGAAGGGAGAGGCTCCGGGTGGGCTCCTGCCGGCAGGGCTGGGCTGGCAGGGGTTAATGGGGTGGCTCTTCCTCTTCCTCATCCTCTATATGAGGCTGCTGCCGGTTCTGGGCTCAGTTTGCCGCGGCAGCCACAGGGGCAGGAGCTGCGTGAGACTGGAGCATCCCATCCCTGCATCCCATCCCTGCATCCCCGCACGGGCTCAGGTGAGTGGGAGCATCCCCCACGTGCCTGGCACAGGTCCTGGCCGCGGGGCTGGGCTGGGGAGGGTGAGGGCCCGGGCAGTGCCAGCCTGGGCAGCTCCTGCTCATCCCTCGGGGGCACAGGGCCGGACCCCCCGTGCCTCAGTTTCCCCGTGCGTACTCCGAGTGTGGTGTGGAGCCCGTGGGCTGCGTGTGGAGCTGCGTGGCAGAGGTTCCTGGGCTGTTTGCTCCCGTGAGCTCTGCTCTGCCCGGCCCCGTGTCCCCGATGTCACCCAGGGCTGGTGATGGAGCTCTTCAGAGCCGTTCGGGCCTTTTCTGCGCAGTGGGAGCATCCACTTCGGGCATTTACAGCCCCAGACTCCTTCTCCCACCGCCGGATTCACACACGGGAGCTGAGCAAGGGCCAGAGCACCCCGGAGCTACTGAAATCCCCTGGTTCCATGCCCTTCCACTCACGGAGAAAGGGAGAATCTTCCCTCCCAGCCCAGCCTGGCTGTGAGGGGCACGGCTCGGGGACCCCCAAACACACCCGGCCGTGGGGCAGCTCGCCAGCTCTGCTGAACACGGCTTTGTTCTGCCGCTCGGGAAGACAAGGCGGCTCCGGTATTTTTTCCTGTTGGAAGCCGCTCCAGGGATGCGGGTGAAGCCGGCGGATGCTCGGCGCTTATCCCTTCCTGCCCGGGGGCTGTTCCTGCCAGGCCTGGCAGGATTCGCTGTCTGTGTGGCACTGAGGGGACTCTCAGCTCTGCTTCACCCCCATCCTCCTCCTCCTCCTCGCTGCACCCTCGAGGCTCATCCTGACTCTTCTCTTTCCTCCCAGGGCTGAATCCAGGAGCCGAGGGAAGCTTCAGGAGCCTTCCCAGCTGCCACACCGGACCTGCCCGGCCGCTCCGAGGGGAACAGAGCCATCAGCAGCGCCGTCCCGGGGCGATGGTGCCCTTGGGCAGCCCCAGCCTCGCCGTCTGCGCCTCCAGCAACCTGCGCCTCATGGCCCCCGGCCGCGGCTCCCCCCTGGCCTGGCTGAACCGGAGCCCCGAGTGCCCGCAGGGCCCGGGGG
>VZTN01019147.1:149353-159923 GCA_013400515.1 Erpornis zantholeuca | reverse complement strand
GCGGCGTGCGGCCGCCATGTCCCCGCGGAACGGGCGCCGCACCGGAGCGCACCGGGCGCACTCGCTCGCCCGGCAGCTGAAGACGAAGCGGCGCCGGCGAGACCTGGACGAGATCCACGCGGATCTGAAGCCCGAGAACGCCGCGCGGCTGCTGCGGCAGGAGATCGATCCCGACCTGCCGGGCTGCGCCCAGTTCTACTGCTTGCACTGCGCGTGCGTGCGGCGGGGGGGATCCCGGGGGTCCCGGGGGCTCGGGAGGGAGAGCTCCAACCTTGGGATGGGCTCCTCCTGATCCTGGGGGTCAGCGGCCTCTGGCAGAGGGGTGCTCAGGTCCTGGGGGGTCCCTGTCCCCTTGGGGGCGCTGCCCTGGTCGCGGGGGTGGTCCCCGGCTGCTGCAGAGGGGGCTGTCACCCCGCGGGGAGGATCTTGTCCTGCTCTCAGGAGGGACCCTGACCCTTGTGGGGAGCTTCTCCTGGTGTCAGGTCGAGATCTGGCCCGTGGAGGGTTGTGGTGGGACGCTCCCCAGCCCTCCTTCAGTCTCGGGGTCCCCCTGACTCCCCTGACCTCCATCCTTTCCCCCCCAGGCGCTATTTCGTGGACCTGAACAGCATGAAGGAGCACTTCAGATCCAAGGTGCACAAGAAGAGGTGAGGGCGGGGGGCAGACCCCAAATTCTCCGGGTTGAGGAGGGTGGCAGGGGCAGTTGTGGGGCGGTCCCGCTCGGAGGAGCAGGTGGAAGCTTCATCCCCTCTGTGCCCCCCAGGCTGAAGCAGCTGCGGGAGGCTCCGTACACGCAGGAGGAAGCCGAACGCGCCGCCGGCATGGGCTCCTACATCCCCCCAAAGAAGGTGGAGGTGCAGACCCAGCCCCTGGAGGAGGTCGCCGAGATGGAGACGTCCAGCTGAGCGCAGGGACAGGGGACTGAGAGGCTGAGTGGCTCTGTAAGGACGTCTTTGTCCTCGGCTTTGGGAGAAAAACATGTCCCAGCACAGCCTGCCAGCAAATAGCAGCCTGCTCCTCCAACAGCCCCCCTGGCCACCGCGCTAATGAGAAGGAGCCAGCGAGACCCTGAGTGCCCTCACTGAGTGTCCTTCTGCAGAAAGCTCNAGCGAGACCCTGAGTGCCCTCACTGAGTGTCCTTCTTCTGCAGAAAGCTTGTTCTCCAGCTGCTTGTTCTCTGAGTGCTGGTGGGACTGAACACTTGTCTCTCTGCTTTTGGAGCAGTTTTAGGTCTCTGTCCTTGAGTCAGAGGTTATTCCAGCGATGCACCCATTAAAATATGTCAGCTAAGAGTGTGGCAGCATTGAGTGTGAGGGTGACATTCCCCCCAGGGGGTGGGGGGACACCTCAGTGTTGTGCTGTTCCCATCACCCAAAGGTATCTGTGCCAGGAGCCTCATCCCAGAGCTCTTGCCTGGGCAGGGTGGTAAAAGTCCCTCTGCCCTCCTGGCAGGGAGTTCCCAGGCAGCATTTCTGGGGGGAATATGAGCTTGAGTGACCTCTTTCATTAAGCACTTGGGTGTGCAGCGAGCAGCTGGTGTGGTCTGGGAAGAGAGTGCTGGTGTCCCCTTGGTGAGGACACTTGGAGGCTCCTGTCCCCAAAAATTCAACTGCAAGTGATTTCACGCTCCTGGAGGGCTGGGGCTGTGTGGCACCATCAACCTCCCTGCCTGGTGTCTGCCAGGGCTACTGCCCCTTAGGGGACAGTGTGTGACAATGCCACCAAATTCCTGCGGAGCGAGTGTCCCTGATTGATCCCTCCTGCCACGCTGGGGACTGGGAACGCGCTGGGAGCGGAAGGCAGAGCAGCGACACAGCTGTGCTGGGTAGGGAAGGGTTTTATTCCACGCAGCCTGTCCGGATTTGTGCCCCCGGCCCAGGGGGATGGAGAGCTGCAGCTCCACGGGGGGGCCGGGAAGGCTGCAGCCGCCATCCCAGCTCCATCCCAGCTCCATCCCAGCTCCATCCCAGCTCCATCCCAGCTCTATCCCAGCTCCATCCCAGCGGGATGTGCGTGCCCAAGGGACACGTCACCGGCCCCGTGTCCCCCCTGCCCTGTTACCTAATGGCGCTGGCCTCATTCCGCTGGGGCTGCGGCCACAGCGCGTTCCCATGGGGACACCAGCAGGGTTCCCAGGCCCCTCTGCTTCCGTGGGGGATGGAGATGGATGCAGCTCCCGGCTCTGCCATCCTTCTGTCTGTCTGTCCAGCCTCTGCTGCGGTGGTTGATCCCGATGTCTCCCCGTGGCTCGGGCAGGGGCTCAGCCGGCAGCTCCGGAACTGGAAGCAGCTTCTCCGTTCTCCATCCCGGCTGCCCACAGCGGGGACAGGCGGGGACATGTGTGTGTCCCCATCCCGGGGCATCCATCGCGTGCCCAGGCGTGGTGGGAAGGGCTGGATGTGGCGCAGGTCAGCTGGAAAGTGGCCGCAGCTGCAGCTCCGCTCAGGCGGGGGCCAGCGGGTGGAGGGGGACCCCAATACCCCCCTGGGGACCGTCCCCATGGCCCCGCCAGCCCCCTCCTCACGGCTCTGGGGGGGCCTTGGCAGGGTCAGCCATTCTCCGGGCACTGTAGAGGGACAGGCAGAGCCCAGCAGCTGCCAGCAGCAGGGCCAGGGGGGTCAGCAGCCTCCCCCCCGGCTCAGCCCCACGTCCTGCTGCCAGCTGCATCTGTGGGGACACAGAGGAGAGCAAAGGGGAGCATTGGGGTACCCCAAACCCCGCGGGGACAGGGGCCCGGGGCCATGCCCTGAATGTCCCCATCACACTGGGTGGTGGAAGGGTGATGGGGGCAGCGTGGGCAGGATGCCGGGGGTCCCCATGGGCTCCCCCAGCCCTGCTCCCCTGCTCGCCCCTTACCTGGAGCAGACGGAAGTACCCCGGGGTCAGGCGTCGGGGGCGGATGATCATGGCGTGATGGGGAGCAGCGGGATCGGGCCCTGTGGGGCGGCAGCAGCGGGGCTGGGACCCCCCGAGTCCCCGAGCACGGCGAGGGGCTCCGTGTCTGTCGGCGGCCCCGCGGCCCCTCGGGCAGGGCGCAGCACCGGGCGGGCGCGGAGCAGCAGCTGTCAGCCGCGATCAGCGCCCGCTGCTCCCCGGAGCGGACACGCCGGGCGGGGGGGCCAACGCCAGCCCAGCGTGGATTTGGGGGGGCTGAAGGGCTGGGCTCAACCACGGGCAAGTCCCTCTGCAGGCCTGGCTGGGGCTGCCTCAGTTTCCCCACCTGCAAAGGGGTGTGAGTTATGCTTTGGGCGGGGGGCGACACCCCAAAAACTCCAGGGCTGAGCAGGAGCTCCCCTCAGGCTCTTCTGGGAGTCTGTGTGCCCAACCCTTCCTCGCACAGGGCACCTGGGGGTCTCCCACTGGTGTCACAAGCGCTGTCGGGGCTCAGCCCTCGCCGCGGGCAGCGGCTGGGGGGTGACACCGGCTCTCATTTCCCGGGGGTTCCAGCGGCCGTGTGTCACCGTCCGGGCTGTGACTCACGGCGGCCTCGCCCCACGGACGGAGCTGGGCCGTCCCGGGNACCCTGGCTGTCCCCCGGGCTCTGGGGTGGCGTGTCCCCATCTTGGGGACGTGTGGGCGGGCCGGTGTGGCTGGGGGTGACGGTACTTCCCGACCCTCATCTCCTCCCTGGATGGCGGGGGGCAGGGGGGCCTCTGGCCGTCCCCACAGTTTAGGCTGAGGCCGGACGAACTCGTTGCATGGAGAGGACTCTCCCATCAGCCAGGGGTCACCCCTGGGGTCACCCGGCCAGGGTGACAATGGCAGCGGGGACTGATCTGTGGCAGGGCTGGACGTGGCGGTGCAGGGGTACCCCTTCGAGGCCTGGGGGCTATCGGGGCCTGACCTGCTGGGGCTGGATGCGGGGGTCCTGGAGGCACTGGGCGTGTGGCCCTTGGGACACCAGGAGCTGCTGCTGGAGGCCGTGGAGCAGCTCCGTAACCTGGTGAGTGCCGGCATCCAGGGGGCTGTGGGGTCCCGGGGAGGGAGGGGGCAGCGAAGGGGACATGGAAGTTCCCTGCGCTGAAGGAGGAGGATGTGTGATCACCGTGGGCTGGGTGAAGGGGGGAACATGGAGGCACCCTGGAGACTGCCCTGCCCGTCCATCCCCTGTCATCGCTGTCCCCCTAGGACACAGGGCTGGCCAGCACCAGCCTGCGGACACTGACGGAGAGGCTGCAGCAGCTGGCACAGGGCATCCAGAGCCTGGCGCAGGAGGGGCTGTCAGCGGGGGATGCCCCCCAGCCACCCTCCCTCACCCTCCTGGCCCGAGTCATCGACCTGGTCGGGGCTGCCAAGGAACTCTTCTCCTGGCTCAACAGGTCTGGGGCAGGTGAGGGCACCCCTGGGTGCTGGGTGCCCCCCACTCTGGGGGCTGAGCTCTGTCTTTCCCCCAGGTACCTCTTCTCCACCCTCAATGACTTTTCGGCCAGCCGGGACATCATCCTGCTCTGTGCCCAGCTGGCAGAGACGCTGCAGGCGGTGAGTGCCCCAAAGCTCTGCTGGATGCAGGGGGGGGAAAAGCTGGGGTGAGGGGAGGTGGGATGCAGGGGGGGTCCCCCAGCTGGGATGGAGCCATCCCTTCATGCTCATCCCCACGTCTTGTCCCCCAGGACCTTCCTGCGGCTGAGAGGAACAGCGGGATCCTGCAGATTGTGAGTGCTGCGTGAGGAGGGGGTGGCAGGCCCGGGGGGCTGCTAGGACTCCCCTCACCCCCACTGTCACCCACAGTGCCAGCACATCGTGGGCATCTGCGAGAGCATCGTGGGCTGCAGCCCCCCGGCGCTGCTGGACCGCAGGGCTGTGCTGCAGCGCGTGGGGCTGGAGCTGCCCCCCGGCCCGCAGGACAGCCCCCCAATGTCCCCCAGCACCCCGACGCTGCCCCTTGCCCTGTGGCAGTGCCCCCCAACAGCCCCTGACACGCCAACGCTGCCCTCCAGCCCATGGAGCAGCCCCCCAGGATCCCCTTGCACCCCAACACCACCCTCTGATCTTCTGGGGAGCCCCCAGCCACTCCTCACCACCCGACTGGTGAGTCCTCTCCACCCCAGTGCCCCCCTCTGCCTCGGGACCCCCAGCACCCTGCTCAAACCTCCATCCCGGTCCCCCCCAGGGCTTTGAGATCAGCTCCACCAGCTCCTGCCTGCACTTCGTGTCTGCGACCACCTCGGGGGTGAGTGAGGGGCTGCCCCTCCCTGCCTGTCACCCCCTGTCCCTCAGTCACCCCTTGGGGAAGATCCCCCATCCGTGGGATCCTGGGAATCTCTTGGGGCTCTAATCTGCCCTCCCCTGACTCAGAGCAGGGGGAGCTGCCTGTGGCTGAGCCTGTGCAACTCACCCCATGAGTGAGCACAGCCTGGGCATGGGGGAGCCCCCTCTGCACCCCGACCCCACTAGCCCCGGCAGGTGCTGTGCAAAGTCGGGTAAATGGTTAACCCCTCTGGTTCTTCCTGTCCGGGAGAGATCCGGAGTGGGATTAGTTTGGGAGGGAGAGAACCCAGGACTGGGCAATCTCCTCCACCCCTGCCTCTGCCCAGGCCCTGGCTGCCCACGGCGGGCACATCCTGCCCGGAGACGAGATCGTGCAGGTCAACGAGCAGGTCGTGGTGAGTCCGGGGGATGGGGGCTCGAGGGTGCTGCAGGAATTGCCAGGGAAGACATGGACAGGGAGCTGCAGGGCTGGGGAGGATTTGGGGGGATGCAGGATTATGACCAGCAAAAAGCAGGAGCCACGGCTGGGAAAGGTCTGGGGGACATAGGAGCCATTGCCAGGAGGATTTGGGGGACATGGGATCTGTGGCTGGGGTGGGTTTTGGGGGATGAAGCTTCCATGGGGCCAGGGCAGTGGCCCACAGCTCACCCAAGATGTGCAGGTGGGTTGGACACCTGTCAGCCTGGCGAGGAAGCTGCTGGAGAAGGGGAACAGGGTGACTCTGGTGCTGAAGAAGATCCCCCTTGACCTGCCTGGCTCACCCCCCTCTCCCAGGCAGCAGGTGAGTGATCCCGGTGCTCCCAGTCCAGCCCGAGTGCCGCACTGGGCTGTGCTGGGAACCAGGCAGAGATGCACAGAGCCAGGCATCTCCCATCACATTGGAGATCCCTAAAGCTCTGGGGTCTGTGGTGGGATGGGGCTGGCATTGACACTCCATCCACAGCCCCCGGGAGCACTTTCGGAGGCTGCAGATTCCCCTGGCACCAGAAGCGGTGAGAGCCCGGGCAGCCCCGTGTCCTTGACCTCCAGGTGAGCCCCATCCCGACACCCCAACACCCCCAGTCTGGCTGGCAAGGAGATGTTTGGGTGCACCCAGGGCCCTTTCCCTCCCCTATTTTGGGAGGAGGGGTGCCAGCAGCGTGGCAGCTGCCTGTGAGCAACCCAGGAAGCTGCCAGGAGTCTTAAGGAATGAAAAAAGGGGGGTTTTGTAATTCATTCACTTGGTAACGTTTTAGCGGGGTTGGAACTATATTTAGCCATGACCCTTCTCCTCTCCCGGAATGGAAAGGCGTGCAGAGAGCCAGCGGCAGTGCGGGCAGCAGCCGAGCTGGGGAGGCCAGTGGAACTGAGCAGGAGCTCTGCCACCACGGCCCCTCCAGCCCCATTCCCGGGGCAGGGAGAGCTGTGGGTGCCCCAGCCCGAGGTCAATCAGGGACCCCCGCAGCACTCGGGGAGGTTTGGGGCTCAGGGGTCCCATTTTCCTCCCAGCGTTGCGGCCGACTTGGACTCGGGACCAGACTCTGCCCCGGATCCCGTCACTGACGAGGAGGAGGGAGAGGAAGAGCGGGACCTGAGGCTGCCTGGGGCAGCTGTGGAGGAGCTGCCGGGACTGTCTGGACGGGGTAGGATGGGAGCAGAGGGTGTCCCGGGACAGAGCAGTTCCCTCCAGGATCTGAGGCTGCAGCTCCGCTCGCTGTTCACAGGTGCCGCACAGGAGGAGGTGTGGGACAGGGGCAGCCCCCTGGGCATCCCCCTGGACACCCCCCTGGGCACCCCCCCAGGCACCCCTGCTGCCACCGGACCCTGTGCCACAGAGCTGAGCCCCGGGGCAGCCCCAGCCACGGGGGCTGGGGGAGCAGAGCCCAGCCAGCCCCCTGGGGAGGTAAGAGCTGTGGGGAGACATGCTGGGAGGGTGTCAGAGGTTCCCCTCTGTGGGTGTGTGAGTTGGGGGTCCTTACGGGGGTCCCCTAAGGGCTGTGGTGCTGCTGGGGGGGGCTCAGCATACGCTGCTCTGCCCTCAGCCCCTGCACTGTCACTAAAATCTCATCTCCATCTCCCCGCCCAGGGCAGCCCCCACATGGGACGCAGACCAAAAGGTGAGCAGGACCTTGCCAGGCTGGGCTGAAGCAGGCTGGGGGCTGTCCCAGGGGGGCTTTGCTCCCCCTTCCCTCCCCTGACACCCCCAACGCTGTGGTGGCAGGAGTGGCGACACGGCTGAGCCGCCGGCGGGTCTCGTGCCGGGACCTGGGCCGGGTGGACTGCGATGGGTGGCTCCTCAAGAAGAAGGACCACGTGGGCTTCATGGCCCAGAAGTGGAAGCGGTGCTGGTTGGTGCTGAAGGGCCACACTCTCTACTGGTACAACCACCCCAATGTGAGTGGGGGCAGTGGGTGTCCCCACACCTTGCCCGGGCAGCCGGGATGGCCTGGGGTGGTGGCAGACACAGCTGTTCCTGTCCCCACAGGATGAGAGGGCTGCAGGACTCATCAACGTGGCCACCTACAACCTGGAGAGCACTAGGGAGCAGAAGAAGAAATAGTGAGTGGGGTCTGTCTCACTTTCTCCCCCAGCTGGTTGTGGAAGGGGGGGGATGCTGTCCCAAGGGTGGGTGCTGGTGAGTCCTGTTGGGGACCACCTGCGTGTCCCTGTGGGGCTGGTGAGGTCCCTGCAAGGCTGCTGGGGTTTCTGTGGGGCTGATGAGATCCCCACAGAGCTGTCACCTCGCAATACTTTGCCCACACTCTGAGCAAGGCCCTGCACCTGGTGTTATCTGGGATGAGGCTGAGGACCGGAGCTGGGTTGGGATGGGGGAGCTGCAGTGCTGGTGAGACTGTCACCACAGCAGCCACCCCCTTGTCCTCAGTGTGTTCCAGCTGTGCCACCAGACATACAAGCCCTTTGTCTTCGCTGCTGAAACCTTGGCTGACCTGAGCATGTGAGTAACAGAGCCAATGGTCAGCACCAGCCCTGCCAGCCCAGGCTGGCCAGGACCCTCCTCCCCCTCTGCCCATCCTTTCCCTCCCCAGGTGGGTCAGTCACCTCGTAACAGCCAAAACCAAGTACACGTTGGCCCACCAGGCAGTCCCAGACAAGGAGGAAGGTAATGGGGCCATCCCAGGGTGGGGACTGGGGTCAGGGGGTGATGGGGACCCTGCAGGGGTCCTGATGGGGCAGCAGTGCCTGGTGCCACAGACCCAGCATGGGACCGCTGGGAGCTTGGCCCATGATTTGGGGGAACATGATAAACACTTCCTGAGAGGGGGCCGGGATGATTCTCAGCCCTGGGAGGGAATTTCTGTCTTCTCCCATGGCCTCCAGACTGCTACAGTGAGACAGAAGCTGAGGACCCTGATGATGAGTCCCCCAGGCACGGATCCGACTCGGTGAGTGGCCCTGGGGGACATACCAGGGACAGAGGGACAGACGTTCCTTGTCTCACCTCCTGCCTCATCTCCCCCTCACACCTCCTGCCCCATCTCTCCCTCAGCCAAGGAAGAGGCTGCAGAACACCCCAGAGAAGGCACAGCTCTCCCCAGCCAGCAGCGCAGCCAGCAGCCCCCAGGGCAGCCCCCGGCCCTGCTCCCCCATGGGTAGGTGCTGAGGGGGAACATCTGAGCCCCTGTAACCTTGTGTCCCTCCCTTTTGCCTGTGGGTGTGCTGGGGGATAGCTCGAGTTGAGGTATGTTTGAGTGGGGTAAAGAGAGCCTACAGGAAAGATGGAGAGGGATTTTTCATGAGGGCATGGAGTGGAAAGGATTTAAACTAAAAAGAGTTAGGTTTAAATTGGATATTAGCAGGATGCTCTTCCCTATGTGAATGGTGAAGGCCCTGGCACAAGGTGCCCAGAGCAGCTGTGGCTGCCCCATCCCTGGAAGTGTCCAGGGCCAGGTTGGATGGGGCTTGAAGCAACCTGTGGAAGGTGTCCTTGTCCACAACAGAGGGTGGAACAAGATGATCTTTCAGGTCCCTTCCAATCCCAAGCACTCCATGATCCCTTGCTTTTGGGGCAGGGTCATGCACAGGGGAGCCCTGCGGGGTCTCGGGGCTGCCCTCCTGCTCCAGTGCCCCCTGTCCTTGCCCAGAGCCCGCTGGGGAGGATCTGGAGAGCCTGATGCGGTGCCTGAGGCAGGGCGGGGTGTCCCTCATCGGGCAGCGGCGCTTCCTGACGCAGGAGCAGTGCCGAAAGTCCTTCCTGCGGCGCAACAAGAACCCCCACATCAACGAGAGGGTGCACGCGGTGCGGGCCCTGCAGAGCACGCTCAAGGTGGGACTCTACAGCCCCCTGAACACCCCCAAAGGCCCCCTGCCCATGGGCTTCCCCCCCTCAAAACGTGTCCTTGCAGGCGAAGCTGGCAGAGCTGCAGGCCCTGGAGCAGCTGCTGGGAGAGGCCGAGCTCACCTCGGACACGTTCAGGCGCTGGAAGGAAGAGCACCAGGAGCTGTACCAGGAGCTGCGGGAGGGCTGGACAGGGCGGCAGGGCCAGGGCCGCGACCAGAGGGATGTTGGGGATCAGCACGAAGGGGAAGAGGCAGCTGAACCCTGATATCCCGGCAGGACCTGGCGTGTGGACCTGTGCCGACAGGGCTTGGAGCGTGGGTGCTCTGTGCTGGGGGGGCCCGGAGACATTCCAGGGCCCCAACAGGGCCCTCCCGCAGGGGAGGTGGCTTCTGTGACAGTCTTAATTTTTCCCAGTTCGTCTTGCCTTGGCTGCAGGTTGGCAAGGGGGGGATTTTCCCGGGGAACCTGTCCCCGCTGTGGTGCTGCCAGCCAGCCCGGCCACGGGCTCTTCTGCTGTAAATAAAAGTGTTGACAGGGGCTGGTTGTGCCGTGTTTTTTCTTGGCGCTGAAATCATCAAATCACGGAATTGTTTCGGCTGGAAAAGACCTCCAAGATCATCGAATCCAGCTGTAAACCAAGAACTGGGTTCACCACTAAACCGCCCCTCCAAGTGTCACATCCACATGTTTTTGAATGCTCCCAGGGATGGTGACTCAACCACTGCCTGGGGCAGCCTGTGCCAGTGCTTCACCACTTTTCCCATGAGGAAATTCCTCCTGACGTCCGACCTCAACCTCCCCTGGTGCAACTTGAGGGCATTTCCTCCCATTGCCAGGGAGTTGTGGAGAGCGGGAAGAATCCTCTCTATCGCCTCCTCTCCGGGCTGAGCTCCCTCAGAGCGCCTGCCCTACGGGTGCCGCCCGCGGTCACGCTTCCGCCGCCAGCATGCGCCGCTCCCTGCGCGGCGCCGCGGGGGCGGGGACAGCGTTCAGGTGAGCCAATGAGCGACGGGCATAGGCGAGGTTAATGAGTTCGATTGGTTGCGAGGCCGGGAAGCCACGCCCCCCTCCGCCGGCGGAGG
>VZTN01019147.1:137342-149327 GCA_013400515.1 Erpornis zantholeuca | reverse complement strand
ACCGACACCCACTTCCCCGCTTTTTTTGGATCAGGTCCTGATGAACGGAGCCCCCAGACCCTCAGGGACTGGCCCTGCATGAACTGACCCTCCACCCTATCCTCAGGGACTGGCACCTCCAGCCCTTCAGAAATTTACCTAAAATTAGGCATATCTACCCAATATTAACTATACCTAAATTAACCATAATAAGCACTGCATTTATCTAGAAAGTGTTTTATTTCTTTGCTGAGTGAAATGTTCCTTCTGATTCATTATCCTGTTGTATTCCCAATGCCTCTCTTACATTGTAACATCTGTGTATATGATTATTAACATAATTAACATATGTGTATGATTTCTAGGAATTAATGTCTTCTCTGAGTTCTTTGAATCAGTTTAACAAAAATATGTGAGAGCTGCTGATTGAGGATTGAGTGTGGGTTTGTAGAGGCCTTGAATTTCCACTATGTAGGTGTGAATTGCACTTGCACTATCAGAGAGAGGAAATTCACTGAAGCACTCAGAGAAATAGAGAAATTAACCCAAAACTCTGGACAGATAAAGGCTGCTATTCATGGAACAGCAAGACTGATTTTTGAAGGACTTTTTTTTCCTCGTGCAGTTGCTCAGTGACCTCTACAGAGGGCAGAAATGGTCTGGTTCAGAGTTAAGATTTTTAAAGAGAAATTTTTACTCCGTGTAGACACAAATTCAGTGTGTAGGTACCATGGTGACAGGTGCTCTCTAAATACCTGCCATGGGGATAACAGCTGAAAGGTGCTGCTGAATACCTGGGGAATGGTGCAAACATTCTGTTTACTCAGGCATAAAAAAACCTACAAGGATTTTTTTTTTTTTTTTATTTTTACTTCAATTGTTGTGGGGGAAATCAAATACGGGAAGAGAAAGCTAATTAAATACTAAATGGTGTGTTACTCTGATGAGCAGCTGATCTGTGTGTACCCTTTGCTTGGTCAGTGGGAACAGGATGTGGATTATACTCACTTAAAAATAAGGTTTTTATTCATTTATCCAGTGATCTAGATAGATAAGATGGCTGCTGCTGAGAAAGATGCAGACCTGAGGCTCCTGCAGAACAATCCATTGGGTAAGGACAGCCCTTCCTCCAAAGCCCTGCTGCTCTCGGATCCTGTTTCAGTTTCTCACGTGGCCCCCAGAAGATTCTCTACCAGAAGCTTTTTGTTCAAAAAAGTCTTTTTCCTGAAAAAACGTGCAAGGTAGAGAATCATTTGGTAAGGAATCTCTCCCTTAAGTTGATAGCTGATGAATCTGGGAGAGTTCTTGAGAGTTAATGCAAAAATACCTCTTTAACTCGCCCAGTTTTGCTGTGCTGCTGCTCTTTGTAGTCAGAGCACCTGCTGGGTGTAACACAGCCAAACTGATCAATGGGAATATAATTTACCACTTCTGCATTCTGACTTCCTTACCAAGATTGTTTTTCAGTCTCCTGTTGATATTATTTGGCTTCCCTGTGCTTCCTGCCATTTCCTTTTGCGAAAGATACTTTTTTAGCGGGAATGCAGTGAGTGAAGCAAGGATCGGTTTGGGTTTTGGAAGCACTGGTAATTACATATTAATTAGGTGTGTTTAGCTCTTCAGTCTGCTGGCTAAAGCATGAACATCCCTGTTTTTTTCCCTGCAGACCCCAGCACCTGCCAGAAGAGCAAGTTCATGGAGACGGACTGGAAGACGCCGATGGTGTCAGTGAAGTCGCAGAGCCGCGTGAGCCGCAGTCCGAGCGCGGCCGAGAGCGGGGATGGGGGCATTGGCACCTCCTGCTCCAGCAGCACCGAAGGTGATGGGCACCACTGTCAAACCTGCAGGGCACAGCCTGTCTTTAATGCCTGAAACTGTTTCAAATGCAGGTGGCTGGAATGTAACCAAGTGAGGAAGGGACTGGCTGTTTCCCTCAGCTTGGTCGTTGTCTCACAGCAGTGGTTTTAACTGACTGAAAGCTACCTTGGTGGTTTGGTGGTTCATATTGGCCAACAAATGATTTATCAGCAAGTCTGTTGTGTGATTATAAAAATTTTTAAGAAATAATTTATAGGTGCCTCTGTGCAGAAGTGTTTGGCTCTGCAGTGTTAGAGCTGAGAACTCTGCAGCCTGGCCCTCAGCTGAGGCACACAGTGTGAAATTTCCTGTCCCAGCAATCCTTCCCACCTGTATTTTCATTTTCACTGATTTCAGCAATGAGGAAGTTTGTGGTGTTCCTTAANGGGGGAAATCAGATACTGGGAGAAGAAGCTAATTAAATACTAAATGGTGTGTTACTCTGATGAGCAGCTGATCTGTGTGTACCCTTTGCTTGGTCAGTGGGAACAGGATGTGGATTATACTCACTTAAAAATAAGGTTTTTATTCATTTATCCAGTGATCTAGATAGATAAGATGGCTGCTGCTGAGAAAGATGCAGACCTGAGGCTCCTNGGGGGAAATCAGATACTGGGAGAAGAAGCTAATTAAATACTAAATGGTGTGTTACTCTGATGAGCAGCTGATCTGTGTGTACCCTTTGCTTGGTCAGTGGGAACAGGATGTGGATTATACTCACTTAAAAATAAGGTTTTTATTCATTTATCCAGTGATCTAGATAGATAAGATGGCTGCTGCTGAGAAAGATGCAGACCTGAGGCTCCTGCAGAACAATCCATTGGGTAAGGACAGCCCTTCCTCCAAAGCCCTGCTGCTCTCGGATCCTGTTTCAGTTTCTCACGTGGCCCCCAGAAGATTCTCTACCAGAAGCTTTTTGTTCAAAAAAGTCTTTTTCCTGAAAAAACGTGCAAGGTAGAGAATCATTTGGTAAGGAATCTCTCCCTTAAGTTGATAGCTGATGAATCTGGGAGAGTTCTTGAGAGTTAATGCAAAAATACCTCTTTAACTCGCCCAGTTTTGCTGTGCTGCTGCTCTTTGTAGTCAGAGCACCTGCTGGGTGTAACACAGCCAAACTGATCAATGGGAATATAATTTACCACTTCTGCATTCTGACTTCCTTACCAAGATTGTTTTTCAGTCTCCTGTTGATATTATTTGGCTTCCCTGTGCTTCCTGCCATTTCCTTTTGCAAAAGATACTTTTTTAGCGGGAATGCAGTGAGTGAAGCAAGGATCGGTTTGGGTTTTGGAAGCACTGGTAATTACATATTAATTAGGTGTGTTTAGCTCTTCAGTCTGCTGGCTAAAGCATGAACATCCCTGTTTTTTTCCCTGCAGACCCCAGCACCTGCCAGAAGAGCAAGTTCATGGAGACGGACTGGAAGACGCCGATGGTGTCAGTGAAGTCGCAGAGCCGCGTGAGCCGCAGTCCGAGCACGGCCGAGAGCGGGGATGGGGGCATTGGCACCTCCTGCTCCAGCAGCACCGAAGGTGATGGGCACCACTGTCAAACCTGCAGGGCACAGCCTGTCTTTAATGCCTGAAACTGTTTCAAATGCAGGTGGCTGGAATGTAACCAAGTGAGGAAGGGACTGGCTGTTTCCCTCAGCTTGGTCGTTGTCTCACAGCAGTGGTTTTAACTGACTGAAAGCTACCTTGGTGGTTTGGTGGTTCATATTGGCCAACAAATGATTTATCAGCAAGTCTGTTGTGTGATTATAAAAATTTTTAAGAAATAATTTATAGGTGCCTCTGTGCAGAAGTGTTTGGCTCTGCAGTGTTAGAGCTGAGAACTCTGCAGCCTGGCCCTCAGCTGAGGCACACAGTGTGAAATTTCCTGTCCCAGCAATCCTTCCCACCTGTATTTTCATTTTCACTGATTTCAGCAATGAGGAAGTTTGTGGTGTTCCTTAAAACACTTCACACATCCATGTGTTTCAGGGAGCCTTTGGAACGAGCTGTAGATCTTAATAATGTGAGTGAAATGGAAGCTTTAGCAAGTCTGGCTGTTGGAATTATTGCTAGAAATACAACACGAGCACATGTTTAAGTGTTCCATCAGGCCTCTCTCAGGATAATAAAACACCCAGCTGGCAGGTGGGGGCAGGGGAGATGATTTCCCTTTGGGAAATGTCCCTTCTGAGCACTGGTGATGTCACAGCCTTGTTTGTAAGAGCCGAGGGTGACCTGCAGCCCTGGCTGCTGCTGAGGCACACTGAGCTCAGTACATTAGTCAGAAACGTTGTTGTGAGGACCCTCAGCACACTCAAGGAACAGATTGCAGCACCCACACGTGACGTGCCCGTCAGGGAACTCAGGTTCCTGACACCAGGGGATAAATTTAGGGGCTGTAAAAGGAAATAGTGCTGCCTCTTCTCTTTGCCAAGGTGAATGTGCTTGTTGCTGCCCAGTACCATGGTGTTCTCTGGAGTCCCCAGACACAGCCAAGCAGTAGCTGAGAGATTTTCTGCCCTCGCTGTTCGTTTTTGATGAAAGGCTCAAGTGCCTTTATTGTGACAGTTCTCGTGTAGTGTGATTTTGGTCTTGGCAGAGTTAGATTTGGGTCATATTCAAATCATAGTGTTTATTCATTGCTGTAGCAGTGCTTGGAGGGTACAAACAGGTGGGAGGGTGACTTACTTGTTGGAGCATCACGTGGGGATGGGCCTTTGGCCAAAGCCATGAGGAAATCAAGTGTGTGTTCCTGGGAGAAACCTGGAATTACTGCGACACAGAATGTATCAGGACAAGGAGTGGGAACAGGCACTTTGCTGTTTGCCTTTCTCAGCCCTTGCTGTTGCTGTATTGAAATTTGAGAGTTGCTAAGAATAACCCCGAGTTCCCTGCAGCCAGGTTTGGTGCCCCGCTGGCAGGATGGGAGCTCTGTCTCACTTCCTGTGGCAGTAGGTGAGAGCCATTGCTCCAGCTCTAGGACAGGCTCTTGCTCTTGTCCTGGAGGAGCTGGAAGGTCAGATCCTCGGGGTCAGCGATGTTGGAGGCTCATCATGGTCTCAGGGAAGGCTCCTGTTAGCTCTGCTCACGCTCCGGAGTCGCTGAGCTGTGGGACGGGCAGAGCAGGATCACAGACTCAGTGTTCAGCTCAGTAAGTGTCAGCCTTTTTATTCAGTATCAAGGACTTGATTTCTAAACCTAGAGAAAGATAACGTTATTGATTCAAGATTATATTAGAGTATCTTAAAAATAAGGATTAAAAATAAGGATTAAACTCGGATTCTTCCTGTGGTGGTAGGAAAAGGTCAGCAGCTTCCTGAAACTTGTAGTGAGGGGGAGCACAGGTGTGCCTGAGTCATGCTGCTGCTGCTGCTTAGGAGGACGTGTTCAGTGGGAAAGGAACTGGTTTTAAAATGATTTTGGAAAGCTCACTGCAGGATTGTATTTTCAGGACTGTAATTAGAGTATCACTCTTCTTGTTCCCTAGACTTTTGCAATTCCAGCAGCGGTTCCTCATTCCATCCCATCAAAGCCCAGGTGACCATTCCCACAGCCCACGTTATGCCTTCCACGCTGGGCGCCGCGCCCTCCAAGCCGTGCCCTGCAGGGGACCAGGGCTCTTCCCAGAGCTCTGCAAAGCCAGGCTCTGCCCCTGAGCGCCCGGGGCTGGCGAGGAACGGGGACTTTAACGCCCCCAAGTCCTCTCAGGTGCCACCCAGGGACCTCCTGCGTCTCTATGGGGCTTCGGGGGAGAACGGCTGCGAGCACTCCTGGCATCCTCCTGCTGCTGAGCACACGAGGACAGAAGACACCTGGAAGTTTGACACCCCCACCATCGAGCGCACCCTCAACCAGTCCGTGTTTGTGGACAGTCTGTGCACTGACCCTCTGCACAGGTGCCAGAACTTCAGCCCAAGCTCTGGGGCAGCGAAGGACCATTACAAAGTGCTGCCGGAGAGCAAACAGACACCAGGGGCCAACGGAGCCTGCGAGCTCCGGGACGGGGCGTGGCCCAGCGGGAGCAGGCTGATGCCGGCGGGACTCCAGGCCAACAATTTCTTTACAAAACCCGTGGTGACTCCCCCACCCCGAGCGTGGATGCAGGAAGGCTGCACGATGCACCCACACCAGGGAGTCTGCGAGCTCAGTGCCTGGAAGCAGCAGCTGGACAAGGTGCGGTTGCAGGTGGAGCAGATGCAGGTAGGCAGCTGCCATGTGACTCTGTGAATTCGAAACCCTTCCTGTCTCTGTAGTCAGGAGTCATTGTCCCAGACTTGGGAAGCAAGGGGGAAAATGTCTCATGCTTCTCCCTGAGTGACACCAAAAGTCTCCTAATGGTCTGTTTTTACAGCCTGTGGTGTCACAGGTATCGTTTGACACGAGCAGCCCTGGATTATGTTACACTGCTGCACCACCTGCCAGATCAAGAGCTGAAATACCCTGGCTGATAGACACTGTGAAGAAAAAGCATGCCAAGAGGTTTTAAACAGTGTCTAGAATAGCTTTATTCTGTACCTAGGGTTAAGAAAGCCTTTTTTTGAAAAAATGCATGAAACTAACTGCAGTTTATTAGGTGGAAGGGGTTTGTTTACCACCTCCCACCAGCTGTACCCTACTGGAGACAAATTGTTTCCAGCAAGCTAGCACAGTGATCTAAAATTGTTTGTTAATCTCCAGTTGTGCTTGGGCAAAGTTTCTTGTTCTTGGACATCAACAGAGACTGAAATAGCCGTGCCCTGGCATGCAGATGAGCACACAGTGTGCAAAATAGCTCCAGCAGTGTTGCAATTACCCCTGTGGGGCACAGACCTCTCCCTCCTTGCTTTGTCTCCTCCTGCAGTTACAAAATGGAGGCACCTGTCCCCACTCCTCGCTGTATTCCCCATCCCTTCCTGCACCTGACCCAGCTCAGTGGATCAATATCCTGAACTCCAACGAAAACCTGCTCAAGGAGAAAGAGCTCCTCATTGACAGGTGAGGCTTTGATACTGACAGGTTTAAAGACTCTGGTGCATTTCTGTTTGGAAAGGAAAAGTTTGGAAAGTACCAAGCAAAGCTCATTTCCCAGAGTCTCTTTTGCCCAACTGATCTGGTTTTGTTGCAAAGAACAATATAAGAACCTTAGGGAACAACCTGAGCTCTTCTTTCCTTGGAATAAGAACCATGATTCTGAAGGGCTCCAATAAATTAATTTTAGTTACAGTTTTCTGTGTTTTATGAAGGATAAGGATTTCTGTTCACTATTATCCAGAATGTCACAATAACTGGCTCTTTTGCTTAAGGACTCTCTGGGAGTGCTTTGAGACCTTTATTTTAAATTTGGTTTTTGTGACTTTGGGCTGGCAAACAGTGTTTCTCTTAGGTAAGACCAGTGGTCCACAAGCTTTTTGAAAAAGTAAGTCCTAATGAAAAGTACCTTCAGCATTTGGACTTTTTCTTCCTTATTTTGAGTCATCTGCTGTCTGTTCATTTCACTCCTAAGCTCCAGAGCCAAGCTGGATCCTCCAAAACATGCCAGGCTTGTGTGTTTTATCTGTAATCATTGTTGGGGGAAAGGTTTTTAAGGGAGAGGAGGGAAGAAAATTTAATCAAAATTGTTAAAGAGTCAAGATGCTTACCTTTCAGATTATTTCTCTGCAGGTGAGCTCTGAGCTGCAGAGTTCTCTTTCTGCTCTGCTTGTCACTGTGTGGAGCAGCGGTGTTGTGTTGTGCTGCTCTCTATGTTTGAGAACAGTGAATTGCCTCTTGTGTTGCAGACAGAGGCAGCACATTTCCCAGCTGGAGCAGAAGGTCCGGGAGAGCGAGCTGCAGGTTCACAGTGCCCTGCTGGGCTGCCCAGCATCCTATGGAGATGTCTACATGCTGAGGCTGCAGGTACAGCAGGTGTCAGGGAGAAATAAGTGTTGAATCCAATGGCCCTGCCACACTCCTGCTGAGGTCTTTGCTGAGCAGGAATGTGCAGAGTGAAATTATCCCTCGTGTGGAGTTGCCATCACCTCTGTGCCCCCTCAGATTCCCAGCCCTGAGGTCCTTTGGTTGGATTGAAGCTGTGCTGGTGGTGCAAACACTGGCAGCACTGCCAGGTGCTGTTTCAGAGTGTGACAGATGGGCCAGGGGATGTTTGTGTGGGGATGAGGAGGGATGAGGGGACAGCCCCGGGAATGCTGAGGGCCAGTTTGGAACTCCCCAAACTCAGGGGCTGTTTGTGCCTGCAGGAGCTGCAGCGGGAGAACACCTTCCTCCGAGCACAGTTCACAGAGAAGACTGAGTCCCTCAGCAAGGAGAACATCGAGCTGGAGAGGAAACTGGCTGCTGCAGAGGTGGATGTGAAGCTGGTCCGGGAGTCACTGAAGGAAACGGTGCAGAAACACACAGAGGAGTTAAAGAAACAGGAAGAAAGGGTATGATCCTGTTGCTCTAGAGATGGGAAGGTGTGGTTTCTTCGTCAGTGTAGTCAGAGGTGAAACTTTTCTGTGGCAGTCTGTAACTGCAGGTGTTTTCTCATCTCCTTGTAGACTGTGGTTGTAAGCAAAAGTCTTTCCTCCTGCAGTTAGAAGCATTTCAGTACCTCCTCTTTTAACCAAAAAAAGCCCATCTTTAGCTAAATGAGCAGAATTGAGTTAAGGTGATCTCGTATTTTGGTGTTGCGTGGTGTGCAAAAAGCTAAATGAGTGGGCTTACAGGAGTCTGAATAATAGATAAGAAATTATATAAACTAAACTTGTCTGTAACTGTCCCTGCAGGTAAAGGGAAGAGACAAACACATTAATAACCTTAAGAAGAAATGCCAGAAGGAATCTGAACAAAACAGAGGGAGACAGCAGAGAATCGAGACCCTGGAACGATACCTGGCTGATCTTCCAACCCTTGAGGAACACCAGAAACAGAGTCAGAAGGTAAAAGTTCCTCTGAGTTGCAATGGTGGCTCTTCACATACTTGCTCAGGTGACTTTTCTGTAGTTACATTCACTCCTCTTCTGTTGCAGCTGAAGGAATGTGAACTGAAGACTACAGCCCTGCAGGAAACGGTGCTGACACTGGAAACAGAGCTTGGAGATGTCCAAGCTGCTTTCAGGGAGCAAGAGCTGCAGCTGGAAACCCAAAAGCACAAGGAGATGGAGCTTCTGTCCACTGTGCGCAGGTGGGAATCAGGAATGAGCTTCATCTTGGCACTGCAGGAATTGCTGCACAGGAAAGGTGATGCACAGCCCTGGCTGTTTGTGGGCTGGGATGCAAACAGGGCAACACTGACATCTGATATGAAGCTAATCTCACTCCTCCTGTTGTTTCCCTCCTTAAAGTAAAGGAGGCACCATAAATAAAGTTGTTTTTTTTCCCATGGTGTTCTGCTAATTGCAGCTTGGAGGACAAGTTGCAGCAGTGTGCAAAGAATGCAGAGAGAGGACCCCCTGCCCAGGATGGGGAGAGGCAGAAGATAGAACATGACTCCCTGAAGAAAGAGTGTGACTGCCTCAGGAAGGTAAGGGGCTGTCCCAGTCGGGAATCACAGCTTTTTTCTTCCACTGAGTCACACCAGGCACTCAGGTGAAATCAGGCACTTCTACAGACACAACTGCACTGAAGCAGCAGTTCTGGAATTCCAGACTGCAGGGTTCTAGAAGCTGCCCTTGGTGTGATAACCACACACTTCTCCAGTAATGCTGGGGAGAAGTTGCAGAATGCAGAAGAGGGGAGAGGAAAACCACACAAATACAATATCCTTGGTCTGGTTTTAGCTGATAAATCTAATGGTGCCTTTTAGCTAAGTCCACTCCTAAGAGCATCTGTGATTAGAGCAGTAAGTGGACAGGAAAGAGAAGGAGAGGAGATGCTGTACTACTGAAGGATAATTCCTGCTGGTATTACTGGATCTGTGTGCCCAGTTCTGATGCTGCTGCTTTTGATTCCAGATTGTGGACAAAAAGCAGAAGAAGATGGAGCAGTTATCCTTGCAAGTCAAGGTGAGAGGTGATGGGGAGGGACCCAAGATTTGAGAACATGCTGTCAAATGAGTTAGGTTTAATGTGTTCCCATGGTCTGTTCCAGAACCTGGAAGAACAGGTGGCCCAGGAAGAGGGGACAAGCCAAGCTCTGAAGGAGGAGGCGATGAGAAGGGAAAATGCTCTGCAGCAGCTCCGGGCTGCCGTGAAAGAGGTCAGGGGGTGTTTGGAGTGCCTGAGCAGCACTGAATGAACAATGGATTGTCTTTTAGCAAGGCCCTGAATTCAGTCAGCAGCTCAATCTCCCCCATTTCCTGCTAGTCAGTTGTCCTGTCAGGGCTGTGAAAGGAGCTATGCCCTGCTGGAAAGCAGGAGAAACAACCAGGAGGTTGGGCCTCGGGAACTTCATGGGGATGGCATGGGAGGAGGCCGAGCTTGCCAGCTGGGGGCAGCAGAACAGGAGTCCAAGCACAGTGACAACCCTCGAGGCGAGGGATGCCCAGTGCTGGGGTGCACAACCTCCTGGGAGCTTTTACTGCACAGGGACAGTGCAGTGTCACTCTGCAGTTTCATGGGGCACCTCCTGTTCGATGCAGTCCCCGTGTGGGAGTGACATTGGCTCCTCTGGCTACAGCCTGGAGGGTTGGATGCAAACCAGCTCGTGCCCTCAGCGCTGCCATGGTGGAGCAGTTGCATGCAGTGTGCCCCCAGTGCCCGCTGACGTGCCCTGTCCGTGTGTCCAGCTGTCCGTGCAGAACCAGGAGCTGATCGAGAAGAACCTGACGCTGCAGGAGCGGCTCCGGCAGGCCCAGCTGACAGCCCAGCCCCTGCCTGCTGACACAGCCCGCCTGGCCCAGGAGCTGCACGGGGAGCTGGCCAGCTGCCTGCAGGATTTACAGTCTGTCTACAGCATTGTCACCCAGAGGGCTCAGGGCAAGGACCCCAACCTCTCTCTGCTCCTGGGCATTCACTGTAAGTACAGAGCGATGGCAGGACAAACCCTTCCCTTCCTGTGCTGTGGCAGAATTAGATAACTCACCCAGAGCGTGGAAAGTTCTCCTCTTTCTGGGCTTCTGAATGCTCCTTCTGTGGTTGCCTTGCCTCTAAGGTGCATGTTGTAATAACTGAATGTTAAATAGAACCTCTTTTGCAAATGTGAGTTTGTTTTTCTGGCTGAGTTGCAAATGTGTGTGATCCTTGGTGAGAACTGCATGTGAGGAAACTCCCTTCTCTGACCCCACAGCTGTGCAGTACCCTGTGAGGGAGAAGGATGAGCTGCTGAGTGCTGATGGACTGGCCAAGAAACTGGTGGAGGTAAAACAGCTTCACAAAGAGGTGGAGGAGTTGAGGACTGCGATATCTGACAGATACGCTCAGGACATGGGAGACAACTGCATCACCCAGTAAAGAGCACTCCCAAAGTAAGGCAGGAAATGAAGACTTGAAACTCTCAGGAGTCTTGTGCTCCTACAACCCTAAACCTATTCAGCACTTTATCATCCCTCTGCTCGGGTACAGGATGTGTGACTTATCTGATCTGTGAGGAACCAGGGGGTTTGTTGCCAGAAGTGTTCAGCTGCTGACTGGCTAACTGGGCTAATTCAGGGCTTCGGTGTCAGGCTTTGCAGTAGCTTTGATCTTGTGCAATGTGTTTTATGCTGTGTTTGCTGGAGCTGGTGTGGTCTCTGATGCTGGGAGATGAATTCTGACTTGCCTTCCAGGCATGTCAAATGCTGAACATGCAAATGTGACAGTTAAAATCACAGCTAAAAGGAAATGTATGCCCTGGTCTTGCTGCTAAACCTCCCAGTGCAGGTCCTGTGTGACCAGTGGGACCAGAGGATTATCAGAGTGTTTGTGGGATATCTGGGTTCCATGGGCAGGCAGGTGTGCCAGGTACACTGCTGGCATTTACATCGAGGTGCTGCTGCCTTGGATTGGTGGAGCAGGACCTGCTCTCCTCAGGTAAATGCAACCAGTGTCTTTCAGCAGCCAGCATGAGTTGAGGAATAAAACAACACCAAAAGATTCTGGAAACGCTCCCCCTGTGCACTGTTACCCCAGAAGCCTTAAGCCTTTTTCCCCCCTGAAAATAGCACTGGGAGTGGGGTGTGGTTCAGACTGCAGAGGGAGTGCATTGATGCTGAAGTGCCTTAATGAGCTGGAGAAACCCTCTGCCCCCACTCTGCTCCGTGCCTGATGCATCCACCGGCAGG
>VZTN01019147.1:110269-133765 GCA_013400515.1 Erpornis zantholeuca | reverse complement strand
GCCCCCCCTCCCCCGCCCCATCCTCTGTGTCCCCTCCCCTGCTGTACCGTCCCCATCTTTCCCCGAGCCCACCCAGCCGTGCTGGGTGTCCCCCCCGTGCTGAGCCTGGCTGGCACGCTGGGTGCGTGCCCACCCTTCGCGCTCCTCTCCGTCCGCCCATAACCTGCCTTTCCCACCTGGGTTCCAGATCAAATCCCAACAGAGCGAAGTAACCCGAATCCTTGATGGGAAGAACATCAAGTACGAGCTGGTGGATATCTCCCAGGACAACGCTCTCCGGGAGGAGATGAGGGCGAAGGCAGGCAACCCCAAAGCCATCCCGCCCCAGATCGTCAACGGAGACCAATACTGCGGGGTGAGGCTCGTGCTCCGTGCCGGGGGTTGGCACTGAGGGCGGTGGGTGATGTCCTGTCCCTTGGCTGTGCTCAGATGTTCAGGATGCCTTGTAAATTATTTTTCGTGAGGTGCGGGGACGGGTGCTGCCAGGGCCCACGGCTTGGGAAAAAGGGGACCTGGGCAGAGGGCTGTGGGTGGCAGTGGGGCTGTACCCACTTTGCCCTGTCATCCTTGGCACAACCAGCTGGTGCCAGCGCTGTGAATGAGTTTGTGCTGTGGGCTCAGGGACCCTCGTGAGTGACCCTGTGGCGTTTTCCTGCAGGATTACGAGCTCTTTGTGGAAGCAGTGGAGCAGAACACTCTGCAGGAGTTCCTGAAGTTGGCCTGAGCCCTGCTGACCCTCCCATCCTGGACTCTACCTGCATTCCTGAGCGCCCTCATCTCCGACCACCTTCAACTCCAGGTTGTCAGCGCTGTCCTGGCACCGCACTTGTAATCCCAGCACGGGGAAAAACCCATGACCAAAAGTCCTCATTGCAGCTGCCTCTGACTCCCTCCTGCCTAACCCTGAATCATCTCAGAGGGATCCAAAGAAAGTGTGACGCTCGCTGCGCTTGGCCTGTGAGCAGAGCTGGGCCTGGCTCACGGCAGCTTCCAGTGCCTCTGTAAACAGCAAAGCCTCCAGGGCCGTGCGAGGTGTGCCCAGCCCTCAGCCCCCTCCTCTGCCTCGGGAGGGAAGGGCTGAGGGCTGCATGGCACTTCCCACTTCTCCCAGTTGCTGTTAAAATTGTAAATTCTGCTGCCTCACTTCCTTTTTTTTTCCCCTGTTTTCCCCCCGCCCTTCATCTCAACTGCAGAGATTATGGCAACTAAGTAAAGGGTTTGTTTTTTTTTTTTTTGTTTGTCTTAATTTAATGCAAAAATACTGCACAGAATTGGGGGTCTGAGTGCCCACCACGGTGGAGGTGGGGGCAAGGGCTGCCTGGGGGATGGATGGGGCTGGAAAGTGGGATCTGTGCTGCTCCAGCCTCCCTCTGCCCTGACCACAGCTCCCTTGTGAGCATTAATGGCTCAGGGCTGCCCCAGAACAGCTGATGCTCCAGCTGTCCAATCTTTCCTCTTTTGAGTTGGCTTTCTTGCAATCCTGGACCAAGTGCATTTTGTTTTCCTGCCAAAAAGCAAGTTTATAACTGGTGTTGTCTTCCGAGATGCTATTAAATGTTACTGTACCTTTCACGTTGCTACTCTTGCATTTCTTTTAAATTCGGTTTTATTTTGGCTACAGGTTAAACATGACCCTACCTAAGGATTGTGAGTCATTTCCAGCTGAGAAGCTGAGTGGGTTGTACGTGCTGCTGCAGCCTGACACAAAGATCTTAACACCTTAGATTGCTGCTGCTAATCAAAGGCTCACAGGATGTGTGTCCTACAACTCAGTAGTGACAGGTACCAGAGCATTCCTCTCCTCTGCGTGGTGCCAGTGGCAGCCTGGGGCAGGGACAGATGTGGGAGTGAAAAACAAACCCCTGGCACAAAGATTGACTAGACCAGGATACAGAGGGGCAGGGGAAACAGCTGCTCCTGAATCTGCTACAGGTGGGAAAAGAAGGAAGCTGAGGGAGAGCTGCGTGGGTTGAGTCACTGCTCAGGGGGAGCTGTGGAAGCAGCTGCTCTGCTTCCTGTGTTTGAGCTGTGCAGCTCTGCTCAGAGGGGTCTGGGAAGAGCTCTGGGCTCCCTGAGCTTCCACAGCAACTGAAATCTTAAGGAAGTGGAAATTGCAGCTGAAAGAAAGGGTTTTATTGGGAGCCTTTAATGAGGGCTGGGTCTCTGCAAAGAGGGAACCTGCCAGAAGGCTCTGCCTCGCAGGAGTGGGAGTGTTGTCAGCCGGGAGTCAAGTGAGAGCTTGTCACAGCTGGAATGGGAAGAATGTGCTGGGGAAAGGGAAAGGGAAAAGTGCAGTCCCAGCCCACGGGAGAGGGAGGAAGATGCTTTATTCAGGGCTCAGCAGAGACGCCGGGGAGGGATTATACTCTTCTCCAGTGACACGTTGGGTGTCCTGTTGGGTGTCCTGTTGCAGCATCCAGCGGCAGCAGCGGGAGGAGGGCGGGTACCTCCAGGCAGGCTGGAGCCTGGGCCCTGCTGGAGCTGGGGGCTGTCCAAGGGAAGGAGCTGTGCACGTACAGGAAGCCCAGTAGCAGGATCTCCTGGCTGAGTCGGGTCTGGCTCAGCCCCAGCACTGCAATGGCTCAAGGCCTTCAGGTTTAGCTTCAGCAGAGCCCACAGAACTGAGCCTGTTTGGCCCTGGTGTCAGTGCAGGTGAAATCTGTGTGTGGAAAGCAAACTGCCCCTGGCTGTGTGTCTGTCCTGCTGCCCCAGAGTCCCTGAGCCCAGCTAAGCAACTGCCCAGTGCCAGGGTGAAGCTGGCAGGCTCCCCTGGGTGGGAGTCAGTCTGTGTAACCCTCACAGAGATGAGGAGCCAGGCCTGGAGCCCAGGTGGGAGCTGCTGGAAGTGTCCCTGTGTTGGCAACCACCAACTTGTCTTGGTGGTGAGGCAGCAGGACTGGGCCTGGCCCCTCTGCCAAAGGCCAAACCGCTGCTCTGAGCTCTTCTCCATCCCAGGTAATGGCACAGTGAAACTGAATCTGGAAAGGAAACCTCTCCCTTTCTCCCAGCCAGGGCAGGTTGGGTGAGAGGCAGCTCCCTCCCTGTGCAGAGTTCGGGCCGAGGAGCTCTCAGCCTGTCTGCAGCCCCCTCCCCTCCTGTTGGGAGGGGTCTCTCCTCCGCAGCAGCAGGGAGGCACTGGGGACCAGCCCACATTCCTGCAGGCTCCTGGAGTTGTCCGTGTACACCCTCTGGGGAAAGGTGCTGATGATCTCATACGAGTCCGAGTTTCCACCCCTAGGAAAGAACAGCACAATCTTTTCCTACTCAGGGGATCCCCCAAGGTTTTGCTGAGATGCTTTGGCTGATCCAGCTGTGGTTATGCAAGAGCAGAAAAAAAGGGCTTCCAGCCCAAACTGCAGCTGGCCAGGCACAGAGCAGCTGCACAGCTGCAGTGGGAAGGAAAGAGGCTTGTGCATCCCACCAGCACTGAGCTCATCCTGGGCTCACACTGCAGCAGGAGTGGGAAGAGGGGAGAGCAAAGGGGGCCCTCAGCCATCTGGAACTGTCCCCAACAGGCTGAGTGAGCCCTCGGGCAGCATTAAATGTGTTGGGATGTGGAGCTGGCTGAGCCAAGCAAAGGAAATGGTGGCACAAGTTGGGTGAGTGCTGGAAGGAGGCAAAGGCAGCCATGGGCCTGGATCTGATGGTAATTTGGGAGAACAGAAGAAGTTTATCTCTGCTGCTGTGTGGCAAAGGTGGGTCTGAAATGCTCTGAGCTTCTCAGGACCGTGGCACTGCTGCCTGGAGAGTGTCAGGTGGGCTGAGGGCTGGGGCCGTGACCCAGCTCAGGCTGATGTTTGAAGCTCCAGGACCTCAAGAACCCTTTCCAGGGGCCCTACAGAGTCAGGCAAGGAGGGGAGGGAGTCCTGGACTACCTGAGGTGGGCGAGCTGCTGGCGCAGGTCCCCAATGGTGTCTGTGAGCAGCATCTTCACCTTGTACGTCTGCTCCCCGCTCTCGGATCTGATGCGCAGAGTGCAGAAATCAGGGGCAGGAGCTTCAGCCTCCTCAGCTGCCTTCACCCTGGGGAGCAGAAAACGCTGTCAGCACAGGAGTGAGCTCCAGAGCCTCTGTGACCAGGACAGGAGAGAGGAGTTTCATGTTTGGGAATGTCCTTGTGGTGAACGAGGCCCTGTCTGACCATGGGCAAGCAGACCAACCCTCTGCCCAAACTGCTGCCTTGCTTTCCCAGCCTGAAGGTGCCTTCAAGAGGGTTGTGGACCTTTTTTAGCTTTCTCATTTTAAACCAGGCCTGTCTGGTAAGTACTTCGCCCTACTTCTTTGATTAAAAATAATCTGCTTGGGGTTTTTTTTCATTAGCTATTTGGGTCTTGGCTTGCCAGAAGACTGAGTGGAAAAGTGCTGTTAGTGAGATCTCCCATCTGGGCCTCAGTTTCCTGGAGAGATTCTCCCATTTAATATGACTGCAAAAAGCTCCTTCAATAGTTTCAAACTCTTAGGCCTTGCCTCGCTGTTGGGAAAACTTTCACATAAACTAGTGACATTTTGAACAGTAGAAGCTTTTTGTTTCATGTAAAATATGACATGTTTGCCATGAAAAATTCAGTGGTTTTCCCAAAAGACCAAACTTGGCCTTTTTTTGAAGTATTTCTAAGGTCCAAAAGGGGAAAGTCCATTTACTTCCTCAACTGAACCCCCTGAACTAAACCTGCAGGGATGAAATAGGAGGAAGAGGAAGGGTGACAGAGCAGGGGTGGGGGGCTGTACCTGTACCTCTCCAGGGCAGCCAGCCCAGGTGTTTCCACCAGGATTTCTTTACTGCTCTGGTGCCCATCAGAGCCCTGCAACCAAAGCAGGTGAGTGTCAGCACTGCCTGGGCTGCAGGGAGAGCAGCCAGTGCCAGCACAGCCCCGAGGCAGCTGCCAAGTGCCACGTGTGCTCTGCTGAGGCCTCTCTGGGAGGGTACACAGAGCTGGGAGAGCCCCAAGGAGGGGATGCTGGAGCTGTGTCCAGGGAATTGCTCCTGGTCTCCTCCTGGGGGGTCTGGGGGGTCCACTCGTACCTGGGGCACTGCTCCAGCCATGCCTCGGGCACTGCCCGCTCTCCCTCTGTGCTTCAGAGGCTTGGAAAACTCCTTGGGAAACTGCTCCAAGGAGGCTTTGGGACCTGCCAGGGCAGAGGGGAGATGTGTGACCTTTGTGACAAACATTTTGCCCCCAGAAGAGGCTGATTTGGTGAAAGGAGAGAGCTCAGCAGCCGACAGGGAGAGCTCTCAGCACTCCAGCGAGGCCAAGCAGCTCTCGGGTTCCTCTCTTGAAGCTGTCCCACTTTCTGCCCCACTAAGTGTTCGATTGTCAACAGCAGCAGTGAGAACTGTGCAGCCTGCTCAGTGCACAGCTGGAATACACAGCAGGCAGGCAGCTCTGCTCTGAAAAACTGGGGCTGTCACCATTTTTACACACTTGGACATTTTTCACCTTGTGAGGGTGTGTTTGTAGATGTCTGTTACTTTTTGCTTGGACAATTTTTTTTTTTACTGCTTGGATAAAAGGAATATTTCACTTTAGCCTTGAGGTGACTGAGCCCAGTTGTATGTAACCAGGCAGCTCATTCTCATGGGTGATATGTGTGGTGGGTGATTTAGTGAAGCACCCACAAACTCACTGATTTCGGTCTCTGACTGAGTGTTCGACTTCCCAGCCCTGGCAGATATTGCTTACACAGACTGCAAGTGTCTGGGGGCAAAATGAGGAATCTGTGGTCTTTGATGTCCCATATTCCTTTGTGAAAGTCTGAGGAAAGAAACCGTGTCATTTTCAGAACAGTTACGGTTGATTTGGCTTGAAAATATCTACATTTTTGGAATGAGCTTGTAGGAGAAAGGAGTGGTGCTTGCAAGCAACTCTTCCTCCAGGCTCACAGGGTTCCCTCAGCATCCTTTGATGTGGTGAAGGTGGAAGGAGCTTGGCCTTTCAGAAAGGCACAGGGCAGATGTTTTTGGAGACCTGCTGAATTTCTATTCTTTTATTACTTCTCATGTCTCATCCTTTAGGAGGATTAGTGCTGAGAGGGCCTCGTGTGTGCTGCTGGCTCCCAGCTCCTGAGGCAACACCAGGCCCTGACCTAGAACTGTTGCTTTCCTTGCTGAGACCCTCACATTCCTCTCCTACCACCTGCACTGCCCTGGTAAGGCTTAAGAATCCTTCTCCTCAAGAATGAGCTGCATTTTTGAGGCAGGTTTGGGGTTTTACCTGGGATCTCGAAGGTTTCCTGCACTTTGTTGGATTCTGAAGTACCAACCATCTGGCCAAGGCCAGGAAAACTCCCTGGAAGGCCTTGCTTCTGAAACACCACGTCCCTCCTGTCGGTGACCTGTAAGCAAATCTGACTGTTGCACAAGCTTCTCTTGCTGCAGCAATAAACCACAGCAATGACAACCCCAAGTTGTAAACCCCAAACGAAACCAGCGATGCACAGGGAACCTCAGTCCCCAGAGCTTTGCACAATCCCTTTTCCATGTGACTTCCTAACTTCCACTGCTCCCAGCTCGCTCCAGCTGGCCTGACCTTGTCCTGTTGGTGCAGTTGTGCCCTGGTTTCTTCATGGCACAGGGAAGGTCCAGCCTCTGGCTGTGTACCTGTTTCAGGTGCACTCCAAGACCTAGATTTGAGTCCTCTGAGGCTCTCTGCCTACAAATGGGGCTTTGGCTCTCTGCCATTTCTGAGAAATCAAAAACTGGGGCCCAAGAGATCCTCAGGTGGCCAAATCCATTTAAACTGTGGCAAAATAAACTCTCGTGACATCCTCTTTGAAAGCAACTTGTTCAATCTCCCTTTAAAAGCTTTTCTAGGGGAACTACTTGACAACTTTTTTTTTCCTCCTTTTTGTGACACAGCTCTTAATTTCCTGCACGTGCTGCTTCTCTTACAGAGCCTCCTGTGCTCTTAGAAGCCTTGTTCCAAGCCAGGTTCACTGAGGCACAGAAACCCTTGAACCTTGATGCTGAAACGCTTCCTGTAACGGCTGCTGCAGGTGCCCTCCCTGCGCCCCTGTTCCCCAGACACACCTGCACAGCACCACAAACCTCAGCCTCCACTCTCTCTGGGGACCATCCAGCAGGCTGATGAAAGAAAACCTGAGCTGTTTTGGGAAGGAAGAGAGCGATTTTCCCCCGGAAAAGCTGGGCGTGGCACCGACCTGCAAGGGGACACCGTCGGGGTAGCGCGGCTGCAGCTCTGAGGGGAAATAACCATCCATGATGTCCTGCAGGCATTGCTGAAACAACAGGAGAGCTCGTGGTCACACCTCAGACTTTCTGTTTAGCTCGGGACTGATCTTTCTGCTGGGCTGCTCCTGTCTGTGGTGTTGTGGCCCTGCAGAAAGGTCTGCATCAAAGACACAGAACCCCCAGCTCTAAAAATGACTGCACGCAGGCACGCAAGGCTTTAAAGGCACTGCGGGGATTCAGGTGTGGAGCTGGGCTCCCTTTTAGGGCTGAGATGAGCTCAGAAGCCCTATCCCCTTCCCTGGGGCTTAGTGAGGGCTGGCAGGATGACTCTGGCTCCTCTCCAGCCCTTTCCATACCTGCGTGGCTGGGTGCTGGTAGGGCCGGAAGGCTCCGTTGCCCACGACGATCCCGTTTTGGTACAGGGTGAGGGGAAGGGGCTCTGGCCGCCTCAGCCGAGCCCCCCGGGGCGTGTGCTCGATCTGAGAAATGCCCTCTCCCACCAGCGAGTTCAAATCCTTAACGTTCTCCAAGATTAAATCGAAATCAATCTGGTGTTTGCAAACAATGGCTTCACCTGCAGCAGAGGGATCAGAGTTACAGGGGGAAGGGGTGGTGGCCCAACAGATTTATCTGTTTGAATTCGAGGTGTGTTTGAGCCCTGCCATTTCTGTGCTTTGCCCTTGGCACGTTTGCAGAATGTGGTGCAGCCTTTGCTGCAGGTCCAGGCGGGCGAGTGCCAAACCACAGGGGCAGGGCAGGGGATGCAGCACCGGGGCTGCAAACTCGGAGCTCCAGAGCAGCTCCAGGGGCAGCTCTGGAGCCCACGCTGGGCTTGTTTATCCTCTCAGCAGCGCTGTGCTGTCCCTGTGCAGGGTGAGGAGCTGCACGAGTTGGATTAGCCAGATCGGATCAATGGATCAGGGCACAGGTGCTGAAGAGGTGCCAGGGTAAACAGAGGCAGCTGCCTGCAGCAGGGCAGGGACTCTGCAAGGATGTTTGTCTGGGTGTTTGAGGGTGGCAGGGTGAAGCTGTAAAATGGTTGTGACGGGGCAGAGGAATGAAGTCAGAAGAGGAAATGAGAGAAAAGATCTGAGTCGAGTTAAAGTCCTCGGTTGTTCTGCTTTTTTATGAGTTGCTAAAGGATGATGTGGAAATACCCTTGAAAAGGGTCAGTGAGCTGAAACCAAAATCTGCTGATCTCCCTCTGTCTCTCCCTTCCTTCATCTAAGGGAAGGTCTAGTCTAATATTTGCATGGTGGTTAGGAAGCAGCATTGGCTCTACAGCCCAAATAATTTTCTTTTTTTTTTTTTCTCTGTTACCACTTCCTAGGGAGCCACTGCCAAACTTGCTTGGACCCCAGACAGCAGAGTCAGGTCTCAGTTAAACCCCTCATGTGGCAGCTGGGAGGAAAGGCAAACAAGACTCCCTGATGGAGCCAGACTCTGTGGGTAAGTTACTACAGCTCCTATGTACACAAAGCACCTGATTCCATTTTCCACCCACTCTGTGCCAATGTCATTAGAGCAGCCAAGCCTCGAATGTGCAGGGTTTGTGAATTCTGCAGGAAACAGCTGCTCTGAGGTCTCCTCCTGAAGGGCTGAGCCATCAGGGTCTCTCCTCTCTGCCCAGAAGGGTGTACAAAACACAGGTATATAAAATTAAACCTTCTGGTGAGCTGCTGTTGGATTGCTCCATGGCTGTGTCCCTGAGATGGATTGATGTGAAGATCCTGGCACAGGATCCCAAATTCTGAAGACCCAGAGCCTGAGGTTTTGGTGCTTATCTACTCTCCCTTCTCTGAGCATGCAGTGGGAGCTGGGATAGCAGCTTCAGCCAAGAGTGCTGGTGCTTTACCCAGCTTCCAGAGCTTCCCTTCTGACAGCTCCTCTTCATCCTGGAGTGACTCTGTACCTTCAGGCTGGTCCCGTGTCTCTCCAACCCAAATCAGGCCATAGTCATTCAGGAACCGCTGCAAGAGGAAAGTCAGGTCAGTGTTGGTGACCAGAGCTTCAGAAATCTGGAAATGGGAGCCTGAGAGTGGTCAGTTGTGGCTGTGAGAGGCAGAGAGGGAGCTGGAAGAGGTGTCCTGAGGCTCCTTGGCCCTGGCAGACAGACAGACAGACTCTCTGGCAGGGCAGTGATAGCAGCTCTATCAGCAGTAGGGAAAAGGGAGGAGGAAGGATTTGTAGTGCCAGAGGAACCTCCCCAGACTGCAGGAGCTGAGCATTTCCACAGCCCTGGAACTCAGAATTGAGCTTGCAGGAGGCACAGAGGTCTGTGTGTCAAAAACCTCCTCGTGCCCTGTGGCTCACATCCACCCTGCTCCTTCTTTTCGGAGGTGAAGGGTTGTGGTGATCCAAGGGGCAGCTTGGAAAAGGCCAGACTGGGACTGCAGTGACCTCAAACCAAAGGAGCAGCTGGCTCAGGGCATGCAGAGCAGGTGCCTCACCTCCATCTCCCAGACCTGTTTCTGCAGCTGAAAGCATCTCATTTCCAGTTCTTCTGTGGTGGGCGAGTCAGGAGCATCTGTAAGAGAAGAGCTGATGTTTCTCCACAGATCCTCAAAGAAGAGCTGTGCAGCACCTGTGTCACACGGGGCAGAGCCCCAGCAGCACCTGCCTGTGCCCAGTGAACCCAAACCCACGGGACACAGGGGCTGAACGTGACAATTCACCCTGCAGGGCTTTGACAACAACGCTGGCAGACTAAAAGATAGTTGTGAGCAGCCCTGGTGAAGTTTTATGCCGTGGGAGCTGATGTGAGTGGTGCTGTTGGCAATCACACAGCGGAAATTGCTTGGCTCCCTCAGCCTTAAGGAGCCCAAAATGAGCAGGTGTCCACTAAAGCTGGATCCCGAAATGTTGGCTGGATCCCGAGGTGTGTTCTGGGTGGCAGCACAGTGCACGATGAGGTGCAAACCACATGTTTGAGGTTTGACAGACGCATTTTGTTTTGTGCTCAGGAAATGGAGAGCTCACCACAGCTCAGCACAGACAAGGCTCTTCAGCCACTGCAGGAAATGTGTGTGGGCTCTGGCTGGGGCTGGAAAGCTGCTGGATTCCAGGGAACTGGAAAGGGGAAAATACCTTCAGTGACTCACTGGAAGCTGGGTTCAATTTAGTGTTAGGCTGGACCTGGAATCCTGTGGGAGACTCCAAGTGGGTTTTTGGTTTCTCTCAGCTGCTTTCCTGCCTGTTTGAACTCTGCAGTATTTGCTGCTCTTCATTTTTCTGACCATCCTCGGGTTTGTGGTTGGCGTTACACCCATGGAAACTTAGAAACCCATAGAAAATAGGTCAGGAAATGATGTTATGCAGCACAGCAGAGTAACAGACACGAGTCAAAGTGCAGATCTGCTTTGGGAAATGGTCCCTCTGTGTAGCTGCGACCTCTGGCCAAGGAGCTCCTGGGGTTTGGAGCCAAGGACAGCTCAGAGAGGTCTCCAAGCTGGCTCTGTTGTCCCACCCAGAGCTCTGGAGTTCTCCCAGAGGTGCTAAACGTAGAACGATTTTTACCTTCTCCTTTCTGAAGAGTCTTTATCTCCTCCTCGAGTTCAGCAATTCTCTCGTCCTTCAGAACAAATAATGGCCTGGGTCAGCTCCTGGGCCTCAGCACCTCCAGGCACAGTTTGCACAATTAGTCCTGCCTGGAATAATTAGTGGGGCTGGTGCAGGTCCTCTCACCCCACCCAGAGCCAGGCTAAAGGGTCGGGAGGGCTGAATCACCTCACAAATAGCTCAATTAGACTCAAACGAGGGGTGGGATGAAGAGAGAACTCCAGGAATAGGTGACCCATCTCCTAATCCTCCATCTACACGAGATTCTCCTGCTCTATAAACTAAAGCAGCATATCTGCAGCCACTTCTTAAAAACAAAACAAATCGAACAAAAAAAGGTATTTATTCTAAGCTTTTAAAGGGTATTTATTCTATCCAGTCGTGGAAAGAGGCCTGCTCCAGGATGACTCCACTGTGTGAGCAGCCGCTCTTTCAGAAAACAAAAGGGGGAATGCAGGAGGCAAAAAAAAAAATGTTCTGAAGCCAAAGAGCTGCTGATCTTAGTGCCAGGGCATTGAGAGTCACTGCTGCAAGAAGTCACAGCAAGGGCTGTCCCCTCTGCCACCCCAAGGCCAGATCCATCCCACTGCTCTATTGCTTTGCAAAGGGCTCATTTGGGTAATTAGCAGCAGGCCACAGATGAACTTCTGAGCCCACGAAAGGTCTGAACTCCTGCGGCAGGGCCCAGAGCAGGCTCAGCAAGAGGCTGACTTTTACCTTCAGCTGGATTTCTCGTGCTTGATTCTCTATTTTTTGTTCCAACAAAGAGATTTTTTCCATCAGGGAGGCCGTGAGCTCCATTCCAGTGTGAGCTGCACCTGCAAGCACAAATACCTGTGAGCAGGACTGGGCTGCAAGGGGCACCCCACACCCCAATTCCTGCTCTGCCACAACAGGGAGGGCTTTTTGGGCAGAAGCCCCTCGATTCCTGGTGTCACCAGCTCGCTGTGTGTGCGAGAGGGAGGCCACAGGAATGGGTCTGGCCTGGGGTGTCACTGAAAAACCAATGGCTCAGAACCCCCTAATCACTAAGGGGCTTTACCCTCCATGTTCTTTTCCAGTGCTGTCCCCACGAGCAGGAGTGGAGGGAGCCTTGCAGCGATTCCCTGTCCTAGGAGACAGCCCAGCATCTTCTGAGGAGGGAAGAAAAGAGGTCAGTGTTTGGGCACAGCCCCTCCAAAAGCAGGTAAAGAAATACCAAGGTTGTGCTGAGGGAAAGAGAGGGCAGAGGAGAGGAGGTGGTGCCTCAATCCCATCAGTATTCCCAAATTTCTGAGTGTGTGTGGGTGCTCCTCAGGAGCCAGGACCACAGGAAGGTAAAATCCCAGCAGCTGGAAGAGCAAGCACGAAGTGGAGCTGGCAGAAAGAGACCATGACACGTGCACAGAGAGGCAGAAAGTGGTAAAATCAAGTTATTTTAATGGGAAAAAAACCCCAAACCACAGTGCTCTGCGATGCACAGAAGCAGCAATCTTCACTGGGAGTGAAATGGGAAATTTTTGATCTGAAATGGAGTAGGGAGGACATGACCTTTTAAAGGGAACTGAAATAATAGATGATGTTCTAGGGCTGGGTGAGGATGTGGAACTGTCTTACTTATCTGGTTTTGGACACGTGTAGGGGACAGAGAATTACATCTATTGTGTGGAGGGGTAAGAACAGCCTTACCCGTGAAGGTATGACCTGGGACAGCTCTGCCCTTTGAGGAGAAATAAGAGAGGATAACACACAAAATAAAATGCAGCTTCATTAACTTTGGGGGCGTTTGCTTGCTGGAATAATTTTCTAAATATAATTGAAAAAGCTGTCAAGCCATACATTTTTGTGATCAGCCCATCCTCCCAGTCCCTACACCCTTGTTTTCCGGGCAGAAGGGGAAGTTTGAGGGATCAGGGACAAAAAGGGGCTCAGAATAACAGGGATAACCCAGGGGCTGATGAAAGGGGAGGGGGGCCTGACAGGGCTGGCAGCTCTGGGGCACCTGGGGTGTGTTGGGGGGACCCTCTTGGGGGATCCCTGAATCTGGGGGGGGTCCGGACCCGGGGGGAATCCCCACCCTCCCCAAACCCTCACTCACCCCCCCGCCGCCATCTTGTTTACGGGCGGTTGCCACGGCGACGCGGTGCCGTGATTGGTCCGGGGCCGATCACGTGGTGGGCGCTGTAGTCCCGGGAACTACATTTCCCAGCATGCACCGCGCGCGTTGTCCCGGGATGCGGAGACCGTGACAGGACCGGGAGTGGGTCCCGTTTTTCTCCTCAGCTGCCCTCCGCACACCCTCTGCCTCTGCTCATACACATCAGCCTGGCCCGAGGCACCTCACGCCATGCAGCTCCTCCCGATTCCCTCACCCGCACCCTTGGTCTCTGTTTTCTCACTTGGGCACGGCTCTTGGCCTCGCTGGTGCCCTGAACTCCACCCAGCGCTTCCCACTACGCCAAGAGCCTTCCCTGGGTGTCCCCCATCCCACCTGTTGCCTCTGGGCTGCCCTCCAGGGAGCTCAGCCTCGCCAGCTGGAGATGAGCAGGACAGGCCCATTACACCCCCAATTTTGCCTCCTTCGATGTGGGCGTTCACAGAACCACAGATTGGTTTGGGCTCAAGGGATCTCAAAGCTCATCTCATTCCCACTCCCTGCCATGAGCAGGAACACCTTCCACTCTCCCAGGTTGCTCCAAACTCTGTCCAACCTGGCCTTGGACACTTCCGGGGATGTTGGATGTGCTTGAGAGACTTTTTTTGTTTCAGCTTGCCCAAAGAGCAAAACCGAGCTAAATTTGGTGCTGCTTTTCTGCAGAAGAGCCCTCGGCTCTGGGCGGAAGCTGCCAGAGAGCTCACGGTGATGTGCTTCACCAGCACAAACGCAGACGGCAGGTGTGAGTTCTCAGCACGTCCCAGTGACTTTGTTCATTTCAAACCATCTTAAACTAACCAGATCCCTTTTGCTTCCTGCTGCCGCAGTCGAGCGCGTGAGGGAGCTCAGGGATCTGCAGCAGGGACATGGATTTGGGGGGTTAAAGGGAGTATTTCCCTGATCTGTACTCGGATCTGTAAGTGAAATCCCAAGGGACACCTGGGCTCCACCCAGAGTCACAGGGAAAGAGGTTTGCTCCTTCCAACCTTGGCTGCAAGTGATCCCAGTGATCCACGGAGGGTTTCAGCTGCTCTTAGTCCTTGCTGGTTGTGAGGACAGAAAGTCCCCAGGAGGAAGCTGAGGGGTTTCAGCCTTTCCTTGACCATCTTTGAGCATGCACTGTTGCTTCTATTTACATACTTGCAAAAAAACCCCCACTCTAGTCCTTTTCACCTCTTTCTCCACTGCTTCCAGCCACTTTTATCACCCTGTCTTCACACATATACATCCTTTTATCTTATTTTGCCAGTTAGTCTTTAAGCTCTATTTAAGCTCTATATTTAAGCTCTATTAAGCTCAGGAGAACTGAAAATTTCTAAATTCTGTTATTTGTCACTGTCGTGCCATGGAACAGGGAGCAGGAGCTGCCAGGGGGTGCAGAGAAGCATCTCCAGGAACTGGAGATCACCCACACCAAGCCTGGCACCTTTCCCCTCACAGCACAGACAGCAGATGCGACTTCCCCGAACTGCCCTGGGTCCCGCAGGCTTTTGGGGAAGGGAAGTGTGATTGGTGCGCCGGTGCCACCGCTGCGCTTAAAGGCTCGGAGCAGACGAGGAAGCGTCAGGGGAAGTGTCACAGCACCTGCAGAGCCCCGGCCATGCCGCCCCTCCAGCGCGCCCGCCTGCTCCTGCTCCTCGCCCTGCTCGTGGTCTGCCTGGTAAGGACAGGGCTCTGGGGTCCAGCCAGCTCTGCCTGTGGGTGGGGAGGGTTCGGCCAGCAGGAGAATTTCTGCGTTCAGCTGAAAACCTCAGCGTTCGGTTTTCTCTTTGACTTAAACCGCTGCGATCTCACCCAAGAGCTTTGTGCTGTGGTCTGGAAGGTCTGAACCTTTCCACGCGGAGCTTTTTGAAAGCGTTTCTTTAACTTAAGAGCATCGCTCACATCTGTAACCCTCATGCTGAGCTCTCCAGCTTATCTTCCAGCCTCTCCTGTGCCTGCAGTGGGGATGCTGAGCGTGGCCGGTCGGAGGGGCTGGGTGGACGTGCGGCTGTGGTTTTCTCTCACCTCTCCCCACTGGATGTTATTTTCCTTCCTCCATGGGGGCTCTCCTGGGTGGGGAGGGATGAATCCACCGGCACTTTTGGGATTATTGTTTTTTTCCTACAACGTGCTGGCAAGCAGGGCCATATCTGTCTGTGCTTATTTCACTCGTGAAGTTCCACAAAGCCGTGATCGCCTGCTGGCTCCACAGGCTGCATTTACATTTTGGGATTCCCCCTCTGTAAACCAGCCAAAAAAGGACAACAGTGTGGCGAAGGGGCAGAACAGAGTTTTGGGCTCCATTCCTGGTCCTTTCCCATGGGGTTCCTCCTCCCCCTGCCCCTCACTTCCAGCACAGGCGTTTCCTACACCCCACCTCTTCTTCTGCTGCGGGGCCCGCGGCCCGTCACCTCCTCACCACTTCCTCGCAGCAGCCGGAGGAGCAGAGACCACTCCCTGCCTTCCACTTCCCCCCCCCCAAAATTTCTGAAAGTCCCCAGTAAGAAGCAGGGCAGCGACTCCAGGGACAGCTCACTTCCCTCCCTGCGTTGGGACAAGCCCAAAGCCACGCGTTTGAGTGTGAAGGGGAACCTGGAGGGGACAGGAGGCTGCTGGTCCTGCCTGCGGCGGGCCAGCGTGGAGACTGGAGTGCCCCTGGCTCCTTTGGCCCCCCGACTCCCTTTGACCCCGTGCTGCTGCTGGGAGGGATGTCTGACGCTCGTTTGCTTTTCCAGTCCCTCGGCCAGGCGGGCGATGAGGCGTCTCCTCCCAAGAATGCTCCTCCGAAGGACGGAGCCCCGCGCAACTCCACGATCATCGCCAGCCTGAGCCCGCCCTGCGCCAGCCCCCCGCTCCTCTCCATCACCCTGGGGGTGCTCGCCGCGCTCTTCCTGCACCTGCGCTGAGCCGGAGGGGATCCCGGAGCATCCCCCGGCGCCCCGAAGCCCCCGAGAAGACCTTCCCCAGGATGGCATCCCCCGCCCCCGGCAGCGCCCCGGCACCGCTCCCGTTCCTGCCGCCCTCCGCTCCCCTCGTCACTTCGGCCCCGGAGTGAGCCCCCGGCCTTGGGGAGAGGAGCAATAAACGTGCTGGTGCCGACACCTGGGGCNGAGCGCTCCCCTCAGGCGGGGCGGGACACCCCGCGCAGCCCGCGCGCAGCCCCGGCCAATCCCGCGGCAGGGCCTCCCGCTCCTCGCCAATCCGGCTCCGACTGCTCCCGCTCTCAGCCAATCACAGCCCGGCGGGGTTTATATAAGGCCATGAAAGAGGTGATCGTGCTTCCTGTCAGGCGTGGCCGCGGCTGGGAGTGGGGCTGGTGGGCCGTGGGGGCTCCGTGATAGTGTGGGGATTTCACTTTCTTCAGCGTCCCTTCTTTTGCCGGGCTGATCATAATCTTTGAGTCCCTTGTGTGGCTGCCTGTTCTGCCCAGACGGGTCCTGGGGCAATGGGAGACACGTAAAAGGTGGGAGTTTGGTTGTGGCTCTTCCTGAAAGCCACGGCAGCCGCCTGGAGATGCCTGATGTCACCTGGCGCACCCCAGGCTGTCACCGCTGCTCCCTGCGAGGGTGATAAGTGGTCGCTGCCTCCATGCAGTGACTCCCCAGACTGGGTTCATGGTGGCAGCCGCGTCCTTTCCCCAGCAGCGAGGACAGAGGCATTTGTGGTCTCCATTTCTCGCCCCGTGTCCCCCCGGCGCTGAAGCAAGTCTCTGGGGAGCTCCTGCTCTCCACCCAGATGGGCAAAAACCTCTTTCCCAGGGGTTTGGAAGACAGGTGACCTGAGGCACAGTGCATCCCTGCATCAGGGACAGTGAACACTGCTGACCCAGAGCTCAGCCCAGGGTGCCACCACAGGGACACCCCAAGGCCGCGGGCTGGGGTCCCTCTGAGCGGAGCCGCTGGGGTCCCGCAGCCCTCGGCGCTCCCAGGGCACAGACTGTGCCTCCCACACCTCCAAACTCCACGGGCACGGTGCTGCCTGAGCCCGTGGGCACTAGAGGGCACTGGGATCCCATCCTGGCAGCACCATCGGGCCTGGGGCTGGCGAGGTGTTGGGGTGGGGGGCAGTGCCAGGCTGTGGGCAGCGCAAGGACAAGGACACGCAGGCGGAGCCGGTCTGGACAAGCAGGGCTGTATCTTACACACGTACATAAATACAGTTCGGGGGAGAAGAAACACTTGTGGGGAGGGGCTCTGCAGGGAGAGCTCTGGGCTCTGTGGGGAGAGCTCCAGAGGGTCCCACGCTGGTCATGTCTTCATGGGCCTCCCTCCCAGGAGGGAGGTGGGGCAGTCCCCCCGTGATGGAGAGCTTGATGGGCATCCTTCACACCAGCAGCTGGGGTGGAGAGGTGCTTGGGGTGCAGCGTGGGTGGGGTCTGAGACCTCCTGCCCCGGTGTGGGGATGCTGGCACAGTGTCCCCACCCTGCCCCGTGGCACCGGTGCCCCTCACAGCACCTGGATGTCCCAGGTTTGCGTGGGTCGTTCGTCAGCCATGTCCCAAACGATGGCGTGGTCCCAGTCATAGGTTCGGCCGCCTGCAGAGCAAGGGGAAGGTTTGGGGAGGGCAAACCCCACTCCCGATGGTGCTGAAGGGGCAGGTGCCCCACATCATGGGCATCCCTGGAAAAGCAGCCCCTGCACAGGGCTGAGGCCTCACCCTTGACGTCAAGGATCATGTCCTCGAACATCTGGCTGTGGATCCGTCCCCGAGAATCAACGCTCCAGGTCTGACGTGGCATCCGCGTCTCGGACCAGAGCACAGCCTTCGCGCCCTTCCCGGCCGGCCCGATGACCTGCAGGCTCATGTTGGGGGCCACCTGCGAGGGACACAGAGGGAGGGATTTCCCTGTAAACGCTGCTGGTTCTGCGGTGGGATGTGGGATGAGCAGGAAAACCCCTCAGTGAAAGGTGGGGGTGATGAGAGTGATGAAAACTCTGCAGGGAAGGCAAAGATGGCTTCATGTCTCCAGGGGAGACTCGGGGACGAGAATCACCAGATCTCTGGGGACAAGGCTGGGATCAGAGGCTGGGGAAAGCTGTTATAAACCCTGGAAGATGGCTGTGGGGTGGGGAGTGCCCAGCAGGAGTCCTGCCAGGGGCTGCCCCGGTCCCCGTGGCAGTGCTGGCTGTCACACCTGAGCTCTGACCTGGTTTTTGATCAGCCCGTCCTCGTAGTACCAGATGGAGCTGCTCTGCTCGCCCAGGCTGGAGACCACCACCCGCCCTGCCTTCATATCCTCCACGTCATCAGGGACCGAGAGGAAGAGCTGCAGCTCCCTGCTCCTGATGCGGAAATAGATCCGTCTCTGCAACAAGAAAAACCTGGGGTTTGCACCCAAAAAGCCCTGCTGCCTGCACCTCCAGCACCTCACCTGGCTGGGGCTTTGGGAAGGGATGGTCCTGGACCCTTGGGGGGTTCTCCCTGTTCTCCTGCCCCCAGGAGATCCCCAGGGCGATGGCTTTAACCATGGCCTGCCCCTCGTAGCTGGCACAGGCAGGGCTCCCCACGCTGGGATGCCATGGATTTTACGAGGCAGGTGCCCACAGGGAGCGTTTCACCACAAAGGCAGCCACTCCCAGGGTGGGGGACAGGAATCCGGGGTGGCAGTGCCGAGCTGGTGGCACCTGTCCTGTGTCAGAGCTATCGGCTGCAGGCTGCTGCTCTCCAGAACAGGCTGGCAGCTCTGCCTCCATTTGAGCCTCGTGCCCCAGGCTTTTGGGGTTCACCCTGCCAGATGGCAGTGCCCCAAAGGTGACACTCACCTGGCGGATGGGGTAGAGGGACCCCACGTGCTGCAGCCCACTGTAGGTCAGCCAGTTGGTGATCTCGGTGCAGTCCAGCAGCCACTGCCGCCCTCGGAAGTCACCGTGCTCGCACAGCACCCAGCTGTGGGGACAGGGTGGCGTGGGACAGGTCACCCCAGGCGGGCAGGGGACACCCACCAGGTGCCAGGGGATTGGGGCTCACTTACATCCCTCCTTTGACCCGCACCGACAGCACGTGGTTGTTGAAACCTTCTGCCTGGAGACTCCGCACTTCGGAGTTCAGCTCAATCTCCTTCCCCTCGAAACACTCCAGCCCGTGCAGGAAGATGGAGGGCTCCGAGAAAAACTGTGGGGTTTGGGGGCCATGAGAGGGGAAAAACGTTCTGGGAGGGGTTTGGGAAGGGAAGGGAAGGGAAGGGAAGGGAAGGGAAGGGGGGGGGGGGGAGGGGGGAAGGGGAAGGGAAGGGAAGGGAAGGGAAGGGAAAAAGGAACTCACCAGCGGAACCTTCTTCAAGGAGCGGATGGCGGTGGAGCAGAGGCAGCCCATGGCACTGAGCGTGGGGTACTCGCCCTCGGACAGCACGTGCTGCTCCCCCGCAAAGTCCTGCCCGTCGAACAGGATCCAGCTGGTGGGAAGGAGCATTCCCAGGCTGACAGAGCCATCACAGCACGGATCCATCCCTCCTATCATCCCCAGCACCCCCATCCTGCCCGTCCTCAGGGGCTCCCCAAGGTGATGTCCCCGTTCTCATCCCACACGGCCCCGGGATGCTCTACCTGCCCCCACGGACCCTGCAGGAGTGTGGGATGAAGGCTTCAGGCAGGACCTCCTGGTCCTCCTCAAAGGCAATGTGTTCCCCCAAGAAGTCAGGCTCTGAGAAAAGCAGGATCTGGGGAGGGGGAGCAGAGGGGATGGGTGAGGAGGGAAAGCATCACCACCACCCCACCAGGGGCTGTGTCCCTCCCATCCACCACCTCCCATCTCCTGACCTTGGAGACGAAGTGGAGGTTGTGTTCCCTGACCTGGAAGCGAACAGAGCAGGGCTCTGGGTGTCTGGCCATGACACCCACCAGCCCCGGGGGGGTCCCACGAGGAAGGGGCGTCCCCTCACCTGCAGGATGGGCTGTGCTGAGGCGATGTGACAGTCGGTGGCCCCCCAGTCCTCGCAGTTACGGTACACCCCCTTCTCCAGGATGTACTGCTCCCCCGAGTAGTTGGGGCCCTCGTAGGCCACCCACCTGTGGGGAGGAGGTGGGTTCTGGCTCATTTCCCCCCCCCAGGCACCCCTCGGGCCCCCCTGCCCCGTCCCCACGCTCACACGCCGCTCAGCACATGGATGGACTGGGTGACGGTGCCATAGCCAGCCAGCTGCGTGTCAGGGAGAGCCTCGCTCAGCTCCACGCTCGGGCCCTCCTCGAAGTCCATGGCCTCAAAGAGCACCAGCGCTGGGTCAGAGAAGTCCTGTGGGGAGAAGGAGCCCCCCCAAGCCCCGTGGTCTGTCAGGGGAAGGGGCTGTGGGCACAGGCACAGCCGGGCTCCTGCCTGGCCTCGGGTACCCTGGGAGGGCAGAAGCAGCTCCCAAACCTCTGCTTGGACAAGTTTGAAGAATCTCAAACCCCTGAGGCAGGCAGGGAAGGCTCCCTTTGAGGGGTGAGGATGGGGTGGGGATGCCTGGCTCTCTCTGCCCACGCTAAGTCCATTCCCAAGCGATTCTCATCCTGCCCTCACCGTGCGGATCAGCCGTAGGGACACCAGCTCCTTGCTGTAGCCGCCCCACTGCCTCCAGTCCTGGTACTCCCCTTCCTCCAGCAGGTACTGGTGGCCACGGAAACCTTCCTTCTCGTAGCCAACCCAGCTGTGGCACAGGCAGACACGGGCAGTGAGGACTCCAGAGGATGTTCCACGTGCTGGGGTGCGGGGTCACCATCCAAACCCTCTCTCCCAAGTGACCCACAGCCCTTCCCAGGGGTGACCATCACCTTCCCAGCCTGGGATGCCAGCCCTGCCCTTCTCATGCCACTCACCAGCCGCCCAGGACACGCAGGGAGCCCACGGTGGGCAGTGCTGGCTCGGGCAGGCACTTCAGGTCGTAGATGTCTCTGCTGATGGTGAAGCTGCGGCCCTGGAAAGCTGCGGCCTCGTAGATCAGCACCTGGGGACGAGGTGGGGTGAGAAAGGGGACAAGGTGGGGAGAGAATGGTCCCATGGCCATCCCAGCCTTTGATTCCTGGGAGCTGTCCCACCACTCACCTGTGGCTCACCAGGTCTCTCCACAACAGGACAGCCCTGGAAGGAGAAGGAGCCCCAGTGAGGCTGCAGTGGCAGGAGGAGACATTGCAGGGACACCTGCTACCCCCCCTTTAAAGCCTGAGCTGGGTTTTGGGTCATTGTCATTCAAGAAGCTCTTTTGAAGCTTTCCCTCACCCCTAACCCACACCAGCACTTTTCAGAGCCACACTTGGCCGTTTCCCACACTGGGATCTCACTGATGGCAACCAGGAGCTGCTGGAACATGCTCCCACCCTGGGTACAACCCTGGCACCCCTGGAACCACACACCAGGAACCAGCACTCACCAGCCTGATGGGATGCATGGAGCAGATGGATGGATCCTTTGCTCCCCAGGCCTTTAAATTGGGATACCCGCCCGGCTCCAGAACGTAGGGATCATCGTCGAAGAAAGGCTTGGAGTAAACCAGCCACCTGCAGAACGGGGGGAAGGCATCACACCCTGCTCCAGTCCGTACTGGAGCCCACCTGGCAGCCCCCCAGCCGCAGGGTCCCGCTCACAGGCCCGAGTGGACGATGATGGAGGCGGCAGCCAGCGCCTGTCCCCTCGTGCGGGTGTCCTCGGCCGAGCCGGTGAACCTGAGCCGGGCGCCCTCGCCGTTCTCCTCCGCGAAGAGGCTGATCTGGGGGGTGCGGTAATCCTGGGGGAAGAGCGGCGTTGCGGGGCTCCGGCAGCTCTGCTCGGAGGGCGCTGGGAGGCTCCGGGAGGGTCCCCGCACTCACCCGCACCACCCTCTTGAAGGAGCCGATGCGGAAGGGGCCGCTCCCGCGGGGCTGCCCGCTCTCCCCGCTCTCCCCGTACGCCGTCCAGGGGTTGTCGATCTCCACGTCCCCCTCGGCCAGGACGCACTTGCGCCCGCGGAACCGCGGCTTCTCGTACATCACCCACCTGGCAGCGGGGTGGGGGAAAAACGGGGGGAAAATCCGGCTTTACCCGCGGGTGCCCCCGGGGCAGAGTGTGGGTGGGGACGTCCTGCCACCGCCGCGGTGCTGCGTCCGCGGTAATTGCACTCCCGAAGCCCGGGCTGCCACCCGGCCGGCATCCCCGGCACGGGGAGCGAGCGAGTCCCAGCCGAGCCCTCCCTCTGTGTCCTCTCCGCGTGTCCTCGCCCCGCCGCTGTCCCTACCCGCCTCGGATGACTCGGATGGAGATGGTGTGTGACAGCTCCCAGGACGTGGCGTCGGGGACGTCGTCCCAGATCTCCCGTTTCTGCCCCGCGAAGCCGGCGTCCGAGTAGAGGATGATCTGGGAAAGGGTGACACGGCGGGGAAGTGCTGCCACACCGTGCCGTGCCCCGGCCAGCCCGCCCCGCCCGGCCCCACCGCCCTCTCTGTACCTTGCCAGGTCTTGTGTTGATCTTCTCCAAGCCCTCCTTGTCCTCCTGCTGCGAAGAGCCGAGGGTACGGGCGGGTGAGGAGCACGGAGGGACGTGGGCTGCACCAGCCATCTCCCCGCAGCCCAAGGGAGCCGCAGCCTCCGCCGCAGCCTCGCGTCTGGCGTCTGCCCGGCCCTCCCACCGCCCCGAGCAGCCACACCTCGAGCATTCCTGCCCTGCTGGAGATCAGCCTCCCGCCTGCCCCCGACCCTCCTGTCACCCGCCCGGGACCCTCCCAGCAGCCGTGGTGGCACCCTCCCATCACTTGACCTCGGATCCACCCATCCCAGTATCCTCCCATCACCTATCCCAGTATCCTCCCATCACCCATCCCAGTATCCTCCCATCACCTATCCCAGTATCCTCCCATCACCTATCCCAGTATCCTCCCATCACCTATCCCAGTATCCTCCCATCACCCATCCCAGTATCCTCCCATCACCTATCCCAGTATCCTCCCATCACCCATCCCAGTATCCTCCCATCACCTATCCCAGTATCCTCCCATCGCCCATCCCAGTATCCTCCCATGACCCGTCCCAGTGCCCTCCCATCGCTTATGGGATGGGAGGGCACTTTCACCCCATGGCCTCTCTGATGGGCAGCACCAGCCATAGGTTGGGAAAAGGGAAGGATGCTCCAGGGCCCAGCCCCCACCCCCTTCCCACACCCCCGGGAAAGGAGAGCGTTTCCCTGGGCACCGTGTGGGGTTCACTCACCAGGACACCATCGGGGCACAGGGTCACGGTGCTCTCTGGCTCCTCGGTGACGGGAGGGATGGAGTCGGAACTCAGGGCTTCCAGCAAGGCCATCTCGGGGCCAGAATGGCCACCGGGGCCCAGCCCATTGTGGTCCCCGAGGGAGGGTGAGCCCGTGCCCCCGTCGCTGTCGGGCAGCTCGAGCAGGGCGGCGCTGGGGGACACGAAGCGGCTGTAGAGCACGCTGTTGTCCAGGCGGGAGTAGGGCTTGCCCTCATCAGCTCCGGCTGCCCGCTGCTCCAGAAAGTGGGAGAGCAGTGCCATGCCCTTGAGGACGTTCCCTCGGAAGGGCACACTCCTCTCGGCCGTGCCCCCGGCCGCCAGTTTGGCTTTTTCATCTGCTCCCAGCGTGCCCAGGAGTGAGACCCCCTCCGCCCACCCATCGCCCGCCACGCCGTCCCTGGGCACCCCGCGGAGGGTCCCCGCGGCCGCCCGCTCCTCGGGG
>VZTN01019147.1:86715-100785 GCA_013400515.1 Erpornis zantholeuca | reverse complement strand
TTTTTTTTTTTTTTTTTTCCTTTTTTTTTGGCTGGCCTGATACCCTCAAAGCTGGCCGAGGAGGAGGAGGGAGGAGGCGGTAACAGCCACAACTCGGAATTTGCAAGCGAGTGTCGGGATGGGGTCTGTTTCCAACCAGCAGTTCGCAGGTTAAGTTATATTATTGTCGCAGCCCGCCNGGGGGCTCGCAGGGGGGGAATTATCTGGTTTTTTTCATCCCCCCTCCATCCCCGGGATGACCCCAGAAGTTTGGGGCCGGTGGCTGCTGCTGGGGGTGTTTGGGAGCGGGGGCGGACGGTGCAAGGGGGGGATGCTGACGGCAGGGGAGAGTTTCTCCAGCATGGCTTGCTGGGGGCAGGGGGGTTTCGGGTTGGTGTTTTGGGGGAGTTTTCCCCCTTTTTAAATTTATTTTTGTTTTAATGTTTTGATTTTGGAAAAACAGTTTGGCTGTTTTTTTGCTGTAGTTGTTTGTTTGGTCTTTTTGTGTGCGTGTCTGGGATTTTTAAAGTTTTTTTTCGTTTTTAACGTTTTTGATGGAGAAACGGATTTAGGGCTCCCACTCCTCGCACTGCCTGGGTCGTGCTGGCAGGAGCTCCCTTCGTTTCCTGGGGTGATCCCCATGCACACGTGGAGGCAGAGCTCACCTCTCTGTCGGGTTTTTTGGGGGGTTGGGGATTTTTTTGGCATTTTCCAGCCTGGACACCCCGAGCAGGATTTGCGGTTCCTGTTGCGGGCTGCCCGGCTGGGTGCGGGGCGGCTGGGTCGGGGGGCACCCGCGGCTCCCCCAGCCCGCGGCTCAGCGGCTCCGTGGGTCTCTCGCCAGGTGCGAAGCCGGGCGAGGAGCCGGCCGGAGACTCTCCCAAGGCCGAGAACGAGTCCCAACCCCTGCACGGCTCCGGCATCTGTAAGTGGTTCAATGTCCGCATGGGCTTCGGCTTCCTCTCCATGACCGCCAAGGGCGGCGCGACCCTGGACTCCCCCGTCGATGTCTTCGTGCACCAGGTACGGGGCCGGGGAGGGGAGGGGGTGCAGCCTCCGGAGGATGCGGGGTGCGATGGGGACCCCCCGCCCCAGCCCGCGGTCCGGCCGGGGCTCCCGGGGAAGGGCGAGTACCGCCGGGGCTCCTCTCCGGGGCCCGGCCCTGTAAGCTGATCCCGAGCGATTTCATTTTCCTGTCGTCGTTCCCTGAGGAGCCCCTCGGGGCCGGGCCCAGGGGAGCAGGTGCCCGCGGGGCCGGGAGGGACACGGGGAAGGGGAGGTTTTACCCCGGGACTCGCTCCGGGAGCCCCGAACCTGGCAGGGATGCGGGACTGGAGTTCTCCCGCTGGAGCTCATCCCGGGACTGGGCATCTCTGCCCGCGCCCCCTGTCCCAGTCGCGGGTGGCACAAAAGCGTCGAGTTTGTGTCCCCACGGATGCTGTGTGACAGTGACAGTCGCGTGTCCGGATTTGACCTTGCTGAGAGGGGCAGCCCCACGCGTGTCGGGGACCCTGCACCGAGGGAAGGCGTGGATTGGGGGCTGAAGTTGCTTGAACGCCCCGGATCTCGGGGGAGGATCTGCCGGGAGACCCCCGGGGGGCTGCGGGGAGGGGTTCGGAGATGGTGCCTGAAGCAGGGCCAGCGCTGGGAGGGCATGTGGGGCTCAGTGCGTGGACAGGGCTCTGTGTGTGTCCCTGACCTCGGGACAGCGGCTGGGGAGCAGAGCGAGCACGAGCCAAAGGGGCATGGGTGTTTTTGGGGCAAACACGGCGGGGTTTGTGCACATGATTGAGAGCAGCATCGTGGTGCTGGCCCTAGGGGGTCCCTGGACCAGCTGCCTTCAGTGGCTGCTGCTCTTCGTGGGCCCAAATCCCCCCAAACTGGGTCCATCCTGTGGGCTGGGGGTGCATGACTGAGCCCCTGGGCTCTGAGGAGCTCCTGGAGCAGGGGCTCCCGGGGGTCGCTCGCTCCCTGCCCACAAGTGGAGGCTCCAGACAGGACTGGCAACCTGGCAAGCAAATTATGGTATGGGGAGATGCAAATCCCTCAGCTGTGGCGTGGGCAAAGTGCCCTGGCAGGAGCTGCTACCCCAGGCCAGGGCACAGCTGGTTTTGGAGTCAAGGGCTCCAAACCAGCCAGGGAAAAACAGATCCTGGTGCTCTCCAGAGAGCAAATGGGCCTTTGCATCTCAATGTAGCACAGCGGGACCCAGCGCTCCTGGGGAGAACCTCCCGCCCTTCTCCTGGGGGTTTATTGCCCCCAGACAGTCTGGTTTCCTGATTGCTCTTGCTCACATTCCTGCAGGAAAAGAGAATTAGCTGGGGTGTCTCGTCTCCAAGCAGAGGAAGACCACGAGGGACCTGCAGCCTCCCATGCCCCCCAGTTCCTAAGGTCGGGGGAGCTGTGGGATCCCAGGGATGGCGGCGTTTGGGAAATACAGGGAACTCTGGGGAAAAGAGGCTAATTTTGGGTAGCAGAGGGGCCGCGGGAGTGTGGGGGGTTCCCCTGCTGCAGCACAGGGCTTTGCACCACCAGAATCTTTGGGCTGATGGAGAATCCTTCTCCTCCGGGTCGGGTTTGCCTCCTGCTCCTCTCGCTGGTGGCACAAAGTCTCTGCTCTCCTGCAGAAACAGCTGGAGGTGCTCCCGGTGTCTGTCCCAGTGCGGAGCAGCTCTCCTTGGAGAGCGACCAACGCACGCTCCCAGCGCGGCCTCGCTGCTCTGGGGTGGCTTGCAGGGGATCGGGTCCTTGTCCCGATGCTGTCCCCATCCCGGGATCCTGGCGCAGCCTGTGCCGGCTCCGCTCCCCGGGGAGGGAGTCAGGGCTGCGAGGGCAAAAGCCACCAAAAGCCAGGGGGGGCAAAGCTCAGGGCTCGGGGTGCCCTGCCCAGCACCCAGCACCCCAAAGCAGCTTTTGGGGCTTAACACTCCAGAGCCCCTCAAAACCCGCTCCTGCCCCTCTTCATTTACATATGTGAATGATGACCCACAGGAAGTAATTGTGGGAGAAAGAAGGGAATTGGCCTCTTTAGATCTATTAAATCACTTTATTACAGGAACCAGGTCTGAATGGCCCCTCTCTGCAGGGAGCGCGTCTCCATCTCCCTCTGCCTTTATCTGATCACAAAGAGATTAAAATCTCGGCAGGACAGGAGACTAACAGGGCTCCTTGGGGCTGCCTTTCCCTCGCATTGTGAGCTAAAAATGAGGCATTTGGGTTCAAATGCCTCCCCTGGACACTGGAGATGGATTCATTTGGGGACTGTGAGGAGACAGGAGGGATGAAGCAGAGGGGAGCAGAGCAGATCGTCCCGGGGAGGTGAAGGGCTGAGCAGCACCCCTGAGGAACTGGGGATCTTGAGGTGGCAGAAATTGGGTTGGTGATGATGAAGACCCCAAAGCTTCAGTGGTCCCCTTGGGATGTGGCTCCTGGGCTCTGAGCATCACTTACAGGAGTGTGGAGCTGCCTGGGAAGGCAACGTGGGAAGAGAGAAAGGAGAAAATCAAGGCTCTGTGCGACTGGTTGGAGCTGGAGGAACAGCACAGACCAGCAGGGGCTGGGATTTGGGGTTGGGGTCTGGCTGAGACCAGAGGGGAAGAGGATGCCCAGTGCCTGGAAATCGTTGCTCTCCACAGCTTGGCTCTGCGTTTCCAAGCGTTACTCCATCAGGTCTAAATCCCTGATAAATGCAGTTAGTTGGGTTTTTTTTCACCATTCTCATGATTTTAGCAAGAAATTCTGCTGGGCACCGTGGGTACCCCGTGGCTGCTGCGGCCGCAGGGTGTTCGGTCACTGGTGTTTGGTCACTCGGTCCTGTGTGTCCTTGCGGGGATGGAAAGCTGTGCCCGTGGTTAGACCTGCTGGGGCTGGGATGTGGCACTGCTGCCTTCCTGAGTGCCCAGGGCAGTGTGGGACCTGTTGGGCTCATCCCAGCACGGGAGAGGCTTCTGTGCCCTGTGATCCCCTGGGTGCGGCCGTCCCCGGGAGCCTCGTGGGGGTCGGGGCTGCCGGAGCAGCTCCATCCCCGCTCGGATGGGCAGGGATGGGATGAAGGGGGTGGAAGTGCCCGTTTGGACTCGGGTTTTGGCCGAGCCGGCCTGGGCTGTCACCCACCTGTGCCTGTGCCACCCCGTGCACATAAAAATAATCATCCACGTGAGCATGACGTGAGGTCTTTAAAAAAAATCCAGATCGTGTTTGGAGGCAGCTCCATCCCTGACTGCGCAGGAGAGAAAGGCACACGGGACAGTTTCTCTGCCAGGGAGCAGGATCCGGCCTTCCCCCGCTGCCTTCGCCCTGTGCTGGGTGCGGGGCAGGCTCCGAGCAGGAGGTTTGGGTTGTGCGGAGCTGGGGGGGCGGCGAGGGGAGGGGGAACCCGCTCGGAGCAGCCCTTTGGGTCAGTGGGTCGGGCCCGAGGTGCTCCCGGAGGGACACGTGTAATATATCTCGCTTTTCCTGCTTGCCCGTGGCTGTCTGCAGGACCAGGGGCACCCCCAGCTCGGGGTGGGCACCCCGGGACCCCCGCGGGGCTGCGGGACCGGGAGAGCCGGAGCTGCGCATCCCTGGGGAAGAGATCATGGAAGCACAGATTCGTTTGGGTCGGAAGGGACCTTCAAAGGTCATTTTGTCCAACCCCCCTGCAAGGAGCAGGGAACCCCCGCAGAGATCCCCTGGGGTAGAAATGCTCGTTGGAATCTCTGCTTTTTTTTTTTTTTTTTCTTTTTTGGAGGGGGGAGAGGAGTAGGAGCAATTTCTTTGGTTTTGTTTATTTTGTGGGGTTTTTTTTAATAACCGCTGGAATGAAATTGTATTGCGCCGCTTGTGCGCCGCGTCCTGATGGGAAATAGTGAAAGAAAGTGGCTTTATTCCACCCCTGAAACTCCCTCAAGACGCTCACACACACAAAAAAAGCCTCCTGTCTCTGTCTAAAGATTAACTGATGGCCGCAGGCACATCCCTTCCCCCAGCTCCCCCTCCCTGCCCCAGGGAGAGAAAACACCCTGGAATGGTCTCCTAGATAATATGGCCCAAATGAATGGGATTGCTCCCGGGATGGAGTGGGGATGGAGCTGGGGAGGGCTGGGATGGAGCTGCTGCCTTGGCCAGCCCCTGTCCCTGCCGCCCCCAATTCCAGCTCCGACGTCTCCTTTTCCCTATTCCTTTACTCCTAAGAATAAACGGAATGGAGCTGAAATCACCGTCGGAAGAGGCGCGGCTGCTCCGGCCGTGTTCCTGCTTTGAGACGGGAGCACAAAATTAATACGCAGCCACTGATCCCAATTAGCTGCCCCTGGGAAGTGCAGGAGGGTTTTGGTGGGGAAAAATACAACCGAAAGAGCTAAAAGGATTTAGGACAGGAAACTGATGGATTAAACTCCGTGGTAGATGCCCTTTTTGTGTTTCCCCTCGGAATTGGTATCTAGAGTTTAATTTTACTGACTTGTGGTGGAAAATTAAGAGCAAACTTAGCTATTTTGGCAGGAAAATGTCTTTATTTTGATTTTAGTTGAAACGGGGAGAGGTCCTTAGGGATATTGCCCCAGATGACGGTGAGGGAGCCAGTGGAAAGCCTCGGTAATGTTTTGTTAAATCCCCCGAGCTCCACAGGCATCGCCCTCCTTATCTCCGCACCAACCCCCGGGGGCTGAGGCAGGGCTCGGCTGTGCCCCTGGCACAGCTTGGCACTGCCACCACCAGCGTTCCTGCAGCCGCCCTCATCCCAGCAGCCCAGCCCGGCTTGTTTTCCAAGGGATTTCAGTTTAAAGGGCGCTGGAGAGCCGAGGTGCAGCGGCCGCTCCGCCCCAGGCCCCGCTGGACACAAAGATGGTTTGATTGAGTGGCCGGGGCTGGCTGGGAATAAACGTCCCCTTGTGTCGCGCTGGGGAGGCCGCGGGGACAATGGTGACCCCGGGGCCGGCCGAGCCCCTCCGGAGCCCGGCAGTTTGGGGGGCAGCGGTGGGGTTTGGGGCGCCCCGCGGTGCCATCCCTTGGGGACGGGAAACGGCTGTAAATGTGCGATCTGTGATGGGGGATCTGCTGGGTGTGAGGAAGAGGAGAGATGAAGGCGCCTGTGTGAGGGGGGGGACACCCAGTGCCGGGGGGGTGGGCAGCGCTCACGTGCTGCGGCTTTGTGTGCCGTAAATAACCGGGGATGCGGGTGGGAGGGAAGGGGAGGGCGGAGAAGCGGAGAGGTGCCCGCGGTGATGCCCGGGGGGGGCCGCTGGGTGAAGCTGCGCCAGCTCTGCTCTGTCCCTTGTCCCGCCCGTTCCCTCCGGGCCCTGCCGAACACAAGGAGAGCCTCGCGTTAGGCTGCGCTTCCTTCGGGATGGCGATGCTTTGTGACCCCGAGCCCACCCTGCGCCCCCCGTACCAAAACCTTCTCCCCCAAGGGTCCCGGAGCCCAAACCCCAGCACCCAGCGGGCCAGCCCCAGTTCTCCCACAGCGGGCGAGCTGGGCACAGGGCTGATGTGCGGAGGGGCTGGAGGGGGTCAGAGGGCCCGCGGCCATGCCGGCCACCCTTCCTCCCCCCGCCGGGGCCTGGAACTCCTGGAATTTGGGCAGCGGGAGCGCGGCCGCCGCCGGCCCTTTGTTCTCGCTGGCCGGTGGCTCCCGGCCCTGGCCCTCCCCTGCGCTCCCCCTCGTCCCCAGCATCCCCGGCTCGCTCCAATTCCCCCCCTTCCTCTCTTTATTTTTTGGGGGGGGTGTGGGTGTGTGGAGGCCTGGGAAGGCTCCGGCTTTGTGTGTGGTGTGGGACAGGGGCTCTGGGCCCCTTCCTTTCAGATGCAGGAGGTATGCAGCTAATTCAATGGGCTGCAGTTTGATTACCTATCTGATAACAGAGGAATGCCAGCAATGTGTGTGTTTTGGGAAGGGGGCAGGGGGGATGCGCAGGGACCACCAGCCACTCTGCAGCTCACATCAAAAGGCTGCGGCGGGGGGGGGGTTGGGGGGGGGGGGGCTGGGGGGCCCCAGCCTCTGTCCCCCCCCTTCCCCCGGGAGAGGGCGTTTCCTTTGGCCTTTTGGCGGAGGGGGCTGGGGGGGTGGTTGTCATCCTCACCCGCTCCTGGAAAATAAATCGCTTCCCCGACACGTTGTGGCAGCTTCTGCCCCATCCCTCCTCTTCCTCGAAGTGGGGGTGAGGGGCGGCCAGAGCCGGGCTCTGGCAGAGGGGTGGCGGTGCCCAAGGCGTGGCTGAGCTGGGGGGGCCCAGCCGGTGCGCTGGGATCCCTCCTGGCACGGCTCAGCTTTATCCCGAAGCTCCGGGCTGAGCGCCTGGGAGTTTTCATCCCTGCAGTGTAAACACAGCTGGGCCAGCTGGGGCTGTAAACGCCCTGAGAGGAGCCACGGGAGGTGGCTGGCCTCGTCCCCTGGCTTCCAGCGCTGCCTCCTGTGCCAGGGAGTGATGCTCAGGCCCTCCTTACCCCCAAAATGCCATGGCTGCTGTGGGAATGGGTAAATTCCCCGTCTGTGGCAGCTCCCATTTGCCCAACTCACCCCACAGACTGGGGCAGGGTGGCTGAGCCAAGGCACTGAGGCAGCTCTGGGATGTGCTTTGGGCACAGAGCTCCTGCGTGGAGGATGCTCAGCGCAGGGGGAGCTGGGTTGGTGTTGGGGAGCGGTGTTTGGTCACCGTGGGGGTTTGCCAGGGGCAGGTGGTGCTGGAACTGCCCTGGGTGGGCAGAGGTGGCTGTGAGATTCTGTCGTATCCATGCTGTCATTTGGGACCTCAGAGCTTAGGGTTTGGCTCTGCCTTTAGGCAGCAGGAGCAGGCCAGAGAGCAAAGGAGGAGCCCACGTGGCCCTCTCTGGAGGCAAGGGGATGCACTGCATGGGAGTGACTGGGCCCAGCACAGGGGGTCTGTCCCACCCCGAACTGGACCCCCAGACACAGAAAGGGAGAGGAAAAGCAGCAGAAAAAGGGGTCTCAAGGATTGTTCCTCGAGCTCTGCTGCATTCCCCTTTCTCTCATGTGCCCACGGATGCATGGATGCCCTGCAAGACCCTGCCAAGAAAAATTCACTCCTCTGATCCAGCAACTCAATTTCTTCCCTCCCTGCTTTTACATGGGGTATTTCCTTGTGGGTCCCGATGAGGTTTGGGGTGAAGATGGGAGCAGACTGTGCCTGCCTGTCCCGCACAGCGCTCACACGCAGGCCTGGTGCGGGAAGAATGGGAGAGCACAGCCCACGTGACGGGAACTCTCCGGGCCATGAATGGGGGAGATGCTCCATTCATAACTGCAGGGTCCTGGATTCCCTGCGCAGGCATTGGGAATCCCCAGGCTGGAGCTGCTCCTCCCTCTGCCAGCACATCCCCCTTCTCTCCTCGCTCGTGCTCTTCTGGCTCCGCTGGCAGAGCTGTGGGAAAGCCAAGCTGGAATCGCAGCCCAGGATGCAGCCGCCCTCGGGCAGAGGAGGCAGGGATGCTCACGGCACAGGGGGGTAGGAATTGCTGCCTGCCTCACCCGGATCTGCTCCTTAGGGATTTGTTCTGCTAAAATGGGCAGAGCCCCTGAAGGTGGAGTGGGTTTTCCTGTCATCTCACAATGCCCCTCCCCAGCCTGGATTTTTCTTGGCTACCCTACTTTGTGTGGTGATAACTGATGTGGTGTTCCCCGAAGGAATGGGAGAAGCTCCCAGCAGTGATAATCCCGTGCCAAATGGCTGCTTAATTAATTATTGCAGGCACTTAAGGGGCTTGAACTGAGGTGAGCTGCAGTGAGGGGGCCAGCAGTGCCAGCTTCCAGCCTCCTGGCCTTCTACAGGCCCTGCGACGAGCTGGGTTCATGTGATTGTGCAAAGCCTCGAGATGCTTTTGTATTTTAAAAGAAAGCAAAACCGAAGGAAGGCAGAGGGGGACGTTGGCAGCTCTTGTGCCACAGGAGGGGCTTGTGGTGTGCCTGGAGAACATCCCAGCTCTGTGCTGACCCCCATCCTCTCCCTGTGCCCCCCCCAGAGCAAGCTCCACATGGAGGGCTTCCGCAGCCTGAAGGAGGGCGAAGCTGTCGAGTTCACCTTCAAGAAATCCTCCAAAGGTTTGGAGTCCATCCGGGTGACCGGCCCCGGCGGCGTCTTCTGCATCGGCAGCGAGAGGAGGCCCAAAGGGAAGAGCCTCCAGAAGCGCAGATCGAAAGGAGATCGGTAAGGGTTGATCCAGGGCTGATCGGGGGCAGGGGCTGAGCCCTGTGGGCACCGGGAGCTGCCCGGGCACCCGGGGATGGGCACGGGTCCGGTGGGATGGGCAGTGACCCTTCCTCTGGGAAAGCAGCTTCCTGCGGGGGTTAATGAGTGGCAGATGCAGCTCGGTGGGGAAAGGGCAGGGAAGCAGCAGGGAAGGGGCAGAGGTCAGGGACACCCCGGGCAGCCGTTCCCCTCGCTGGGGAGCCGTGCTGGGCTGCGGTAATTTTCTCCAAGAGAAACCCTTCCTTGTGGGAAGGAAATAGCCGGACGTCCTGACAGGGTCTCCCATGGTGAGATGGGAGCCCCAGGGCAAGTTTTTGGCCAGCCCTTCATCCCCCCTCTCCTCTCCCAGCCTCTCCATCCCAGCTCTCTGAGGATGCCTCATCCCAGTTTTCCCAGTGGATGCTGCCCACCCCACTTGGCTGTTCTCATAAGCAGGTTTTTAGATTAATCAGAAAGGAATTGTGAAGGAAAAGGAAAGAGAAAAGGGTTGTGGCCATCCTACATGGGTGCAGGATTTAAAATGCACATAGGGAAACTCTGTCTGCCTGCACTGCTCTGGTGTGAAGGTGGCACCCATGGGACGAGTGCTGGAAGGCATAGCCCTGTGAGAAGCCACGCTTGGGACTGTCCCCAGAAGGTGACTGCGAGTCATTCTGTTGCCTGTTCCTGTGGCAGTGTAAGCCTGGGAGCAGGGTCTGGAGACACAGGAGCCAGGACATTGATGGAGCCAGAGGAGTGGAAACCCCCAACATCCCGATTTTGTCCCCAGTGTGTGGCTTCAGTGCAGGGGTTTGCTGCCATCTCCTGGGTACCAGCAGCACCACTGAGCCCCAACTGGCCGTGCTGGAGCTGGGGCTCTGCACGGACCAACCCCAGGGCCACCACCCACCCCAAAAGCTGAGCCCAGCTCTGGCTACGAAGCCAGATGGTCACAGCATCCTCCCACCTCATTTTATTTCTCCCCCCCACACACAGGTGCTACAACTGCGGCGGGCTGGACCACCACGCCAAGGAGTGCAAGCTCCCGCCGCAGCCCAAGAAGTGCCACTTCTGCCAGAGCATCAGCCACATGGTCGCCAACTGCCCCGCGAAAGCACAGCAGTCCCCCAGCTCCCAGGGAAAGCCCGCCTACTTCCGAGAGGAGGAGGACATGCACAGCCCGGCCCTCCTCCCCGAAACCCGGGAATGATGGTGGGTGGCAGGGAGAGGGGGGCTTCCACCGGGGTGAGAAGGCTTTGGCAAGGCAAGGGGCAGCCACGGGGCTGGCAGGAGGGAGGGCAGGGGAAGAACTGGGGAGGGCAGGTGGCAGTGCTGGCAGCAGGGACCCGGTGTCCCTGCACACACCTTTCCCCCTGTTCCCAGGCTGGGAAAAGCCCTGTTATTATCAGGACGGCTCATTCCAAACACAGGGGAAGGCAGCACCCAACACACCTCTTCCCGCTAAAAAACCCGAACGTATTTGATTAATCTTTATTCTTTCCCTAAGCTGAGCCAGGCAGTCATGGCTTGGGGAGGAGGAGCAGAGGGGCAACATCCCAGGGAGGAGCTCCAGGCTCCGGCACAGCTTGGATGAGCTGCAGGGAACCTGCTCCTGCACCTGCCCCCGGAGGGAGCTGAGGGAAAGGCTGCCTGTGGAGCACCGGGGAGATGCCCGTGGGCTGGTCCTGCGGGTCCCTCTGCTCCTCGTGGCTTCTCACTTCCAGGGAGGTGTGCGGATTTAGTTTTTCCACAGTTGCTCCATTGCTGACAGCCACAGAGCCGGATTTGGGCTCAGTCTGGAAGGAAATGGATCATCTCTCGGAGCTGGACTAACACCACCCATTTGTGGGCTGCGAGCTGTGGCCTGGGGGAGAGCAAGTCACAGGAAAAACACTTTTTTTCCCCCTAATCCTTCCCAAGTGCCAGCCCAGAGAGCACAAGGTGTTTTATGCAGCCAGCTCTTCCCCTCTCAGGCTTCTCCTGGCATCCAGAACGTGGAGCTGGGGAAACACCTCTGGTCCTCCTGCCCATCCCAGGCTGCAGAACCCTCTGGCTCTGGGGCTGAGCCTCCCCAGGGACAGGGGACAAGGCTGTCCTGGGTTAGGGGCTGCTGTGCCCCCTCCCCACAGCCCTTCCCAAGTCTTGCCTTTATTTATTGGCCCCGGTGGATCCCCCCTCTCCCGGGGACCCCCCGGCCGTGCCAAAGCCAAGGCCAAGTGAAAGCTGCACTAGGACGTGCGTGAATGACGTATCTTTGGGTTTGTTTGTCGTCTTCGTAAGGAAAGAAAAAAAAAAAAAGGAGAGAAAGGACATAATTCCTGCAACTTATTCTCAGGTATTCGAGCAATCTCAGGGATAAAATGCCTCTGTAGCCCAGTGCTGGACAGAGAGGAGGGTTTTTTCTAACAGCACAAAGAAATGATGAAGTTTGTATTGGAAGTGTAGATCTACCTCACTGGATGTTTGTTAGGTGGGCTGATGTTGTCGAGCTTTTCAAATGTGTTTTTTGGTATGTTTGGAATTTGTTTTCTTTTTAACTGTATTTTAATGGTCTCTTTCCCTTCCCCATGCACTGATGGAGGCATTGGGTCTGTGGATCTGTGTGTGGGGATGGAGAAGCCAGGCAGTGCCGTGGGCAGGGAACAGCTGCTAGAGCCCGTGTTGGCTCCCCAACTCCTGATTTTCTCCCAGCCTGGTGGCTTTTGAGGACTGTCCTCTGTTTCTCTCTCCTGTTTACTCACACACATCCCCTCCCCACCATCCTGATGGGAACACTCCAGTCCACCCCGTGCCTGAGTCCTCCTGCTGCCCACGGGCTGGGATGTCACACAGGCTCCCAGCAGGCTGGTGCCGTGTGCCTGGGGGTCAGGATGGGGGTCCCAGCCCCATTAAGGGGGACATAGGAAGAGCAGACAGTGACCAGGGGGTGTCGGGAGACAGGGTTACCCTCAATCCCTGCCCTTCCTCACCCTCGAGCTCAGGGCTGGCTGTCCATGACCTCCTGGGACGAGGGACCTGCTTGCAAGTCCGAGGAAGGTGCAACTGCTCCATCTTTTCCTTCTTCCCAGCTTCCCTCAAATACTGACTCGCCATGGCTGGGGGAAAGTCTGGATGCCAGGTTTTGGGGTATGAACACTCCTCTTTGCAGCCCAGGGGCTGGCTGGAGCCTTCCCAGGGAGGGCATCTGGCCATGCTGGCGTCCGGCCGTGGGCGCAGTTTCTGCAGGCTTTTAGTAGCAATAGGTTTAGATGTGGGGCAGGGCTGGATCAGACGGGAGTACTGACTCCATCCCCAGGGGTGGGGGGCTCTGGGGGGCTCACTGAGGCTGCTGGAGCCCCGTGACCCCCAGCACGTGGGCATCGAGCAGCCCCCAGCTGCTCCCCGCCTTGCTCCGGTAGTTTATGGTGAGGTGGTGGTCTCTTCTTGGGAGAGGGGGGAAGGACTTTTAGTTCTTGACTAGCAATGGGATCTGTACAAAACTGCTTCAGGAAAACAGCTTTAGTTTGACGGGGTAAATGCAATAGAGCCTTGGGGGGGAGACTCTTGGCCTCCCCCCAGCACCTCGGCTGTGCCAGGGAAACTGCTGCCCCCTCATCCCTGTATCTGCCCTCTCATCCCTGTATCTGCCCCCTCATCCCTGTATCTGCCCCCTCATCCCTGTATCTGCCCCCCTATCCCTGTATCTGCCCCCTCATCCCTCTCTCTGTCCTCAAGAATCGTGTAGGACCTTCCCCCCCTGCTCCCACTTTAATGGTTTGGTGATTTCTCTGCTAGATGTCTAGTGTGTGTAAATACCTCTGTAAATCTTTCTGCTTTCTCTCAGTATTCTCCATGATTATTGTTTACAAAAATAAGAGGAAAAAAAAAAAAAAGAAAAAAAGGAAAAAAAAAATAGAATACCCAAAAGCATCTAATAGGTTATGGACCAGGGAGATGGATCTGCTCTCCCACACAGAGCTGCCAGGTGGGAGCTCTGTAACCATCCCTGTCCTGGGCTGAAGCAAATAGGGAATCACTCAGGTTTCCCCCGGGGTGCTGGGATCTAAGAAAACAGGGATTTTTATCTGTGGTGGGAAGGCACACTGGAGGAGGTGGGATTGATTCGCATCTCCTCGCGTTTGCCATTGTGGTTCTTCCCTTATCTTGACAATAATTAACGAAATTGCTGCATCACCGCCCACCCTGCCCACGGGCACTATGCATGAGGGGACAGCCGGGGAGGATGGGGCACGCTCAGGGTCCTGCTGCGACACGGGAGTGTTTGAATGTATGACAAATAAAACAAAGATGTCCCTCACGAGGGGGTGTCTGCCCTGGGGCGAAAGCCTTGAGTCCCAAAAATGTCTACGAGGAGACGGAAGAATGTAATCCATGTTTACTGCTAGCAACCAAAGCGTTCGTGTCAAACCCATGAAGTTTTATGAAGTGGGTGGGAGGGAGGGGATAAGTGGGGTGGCTGTGTGTGTGTGGGGGGCTCAGGGTAACCCCTGAGCAAGTTACTCACACTTCCCAGAGACATTTCCTGCTGGAGTCCCTGCAGCGAGATCCTCAGCTCCTGTGGCTGCAGGTTTTCCCCGCTCTGTTCATTTTATTTTTGTTTTTTGTACCAACTATGTAAAATGTGGGTTTTTTCTTTTCTGGAAAAAAAAAAAAATAAAGACCATGGGCAATGGCTGCTGGTGATGTTCTGTGCGTGGTTACTTTTGTTTTTCTCCCCTGGGGTTGAGGAGCCCAGACCCCAAATGGGGTGTGCCAGGGCAGGGGGGATGTGCTGGGAACCACATCCCACCTCTCTCTCTGCAGCCCCCCAGAGCCCCCCAGCCATGGTTTGGGTGGGAAGGGACATTACATGCCTCACAGTGACCCCCCCTCACCGATGATGGGGACCCCATCACAGTGAGCCCCCATCATCTCCCCCTCCCCTCACGGC
>VZTN01019147.1:60234-76023 GCA_013400515.1 Erpornis zantholeuca | reverse complement strand
ATCCCCCGCCCCGGCCCCGCGGGGAGGGGCCGGTGCCCCCCGGGGGTGGCATGGGGATGTTCCTCTTCAGATTTGGGGGGGTTAAAATAGCGGCCGGTGACTGAGGGTTGTCCCCATCACTTGTCCCTAAAACCTGTGTCCATGTCCCCAGGCTGAAGGAGAGACCAAGGGCGATAAGGCCAAAGTTAAGGATGAGGTAAGAAGTTCAGTGTTTTGAGAAAGTTGGATCATCAAGTGTTTCCGTTGGAAGATGAGGTTTAACATCATGAGGACAACTGGGGAGTAGGGGGGAGGGTTGGTCTCAATTCATTCTGACTTTTCAAAGTCTTAACTGGTTTTTAACCATGAGAAATCTGCTTTTAACCATAAAAAATCTACTTAACTATTATTAGCTGTTAGTAATTTCAGCAGCATAGCCTCATGTTTCTTGAGAACGCAGAAAAAGGGAACTGCCACCTTAATTTCTAAAAACTAAAGAACTATAAACATAATTTCTGGGGATTTACCACTTTGGGAAGTGAGCTACTTTGTGAGATTTTGAGAGTTTGTATTCCATGTCATTTTAATAGAACCATTTTCCTTTTCCAACAGCCACAGCGGAGATCAGCGAGGTTATCTGCAGTGAGTATCCTCTTGCTGGGCAGAGATGTCACAACACTTGGTTTTACACATGACCACTGGGTGTGTAAGTACGTGCCAGAGCTGGAGGTGCTTTGGAGACACCAGCTGTCAGTTGAAAATAAGTTCCTGCCTTAAGGACCTGCCCCATTGTGTGGTGCTATGGGAGTGGTAAAATAACTGACAAGCCAAATAACTGCTGCAGTTTCAAATGTTTTGATTTGCTTTCCTAAAACGACGCTATTTGGCCTGAATGTTTTTAAAGAAAGAAAAGTAGTTTGTTTCTCTGGAGCAGGACGTGGCTTCCCAGTGCCAGAGGGCAGGGCTGGATGGGATATTGGGAAGGAATTGTTCCCTGGGAGGGTGGGCAGGCCCTGGCACAGGGTGCCCAGAGCAGCTGTGGCTGCCCCTGAATCCCTGGCAGTGCCCAAGGCCAGGCTGGACATTGGGGCTGGGAGCAGCCTGGGATGGAGGAAGGTGTCCCTGCCTGTGGCACTGGATGAGCTTCAAGGTCCTTTCCCACTCAAACCATTCCATAAGTGTCTAACACAGGTTTTCTCTCCCTTGCAGAAGCCTGCTCCTCCAAAGCCAGAACCCAAACCTAAAAAAGCAGCTCCAAAGGTGAGTTGGGTCAGGGCTGTTTGGAGAGGTAAATGGGGGGTGAGGTTTGGCATTGCCTGGCAGTAATAACAACTGATAAACCTTTGGTTAACAGCTGTGCAGCGAGGAAATGGAGCTGCATCGTCACTGCACAAAGCTGAACTGAAAACTTGCAGATTTTACAGAATTTGCATAAAAAATACCGAAGTGAAGAGTCTGCACTCTTGCTGTCAATCGCTTAAACAAACAAACATTGGTGTGCTTTGTTCCTTTGGGGCCAGCAGGCAGCCGTGCTGTTCCCACCCTCGCTCTGGGGCTGTGGCTCGTGTCTGGCTGCTGGGAGCTGACAGCAAATGTTGTCTTGCATTTACAGAAGAGCGAGAAGGTGCCCAAGGGGAAGAAGGGAAAAGCTGATGCTGGCAAGGAGGGAAACAACCCTGCAGAAAATGGAGATGCCAAAACAGACCAGGTATCCCAGCAGCCTGTCTTACACCAGGACTGATTCCTTTCCCTCTCGGACTGGGACAGCTCTTGGCTTGTGGCAAGGGCGAGTGTTGCTTATGACACTTAACACAGCTGTGGGGGGTGTTGGTAAAGAGTTAAAGGTGTCTCTGTGCCAGGGGACGTTGCCACATGGAAGTTAGTTTTCTTCTGTAAAGTTCACAAAACAACTTCTAAGTTGTATTTTATAGTGCCACAAATGTTAGATTTCATCTTATTAAAAATCACAGCTGTACAGCCCAGAGAGGATTTGTTCTGTTCAGGATTTTGCTATTTAGAAAAACGAGCATCCATTTTTTAATGTGTTGACTTGTTCCCCTTTCTCTTTTCAGGCACAGAAAGCTGAAGGTGCTGGTGAAGCCAAGTAAAAACGTGTGAATTTTTGATAACTGTGTACTTCTGGTGACTGTACAGTTTGAAATACTATTTTTTATCAAGTTTTATAACAATGCAGAATTTTGGTTTACTTTTTTTTAAGCTATGTTGTTAGCACACAGACCGCTTCGTTGTTGTGTTCTGGGGGGTGGGGGGCAATGGGGACAAATGTCATTTAGTCTATTTCTCAAAACCTAAATTTTAATAAGAAAAGCTTTTGCCAGTCCCCCAGTTTTTGGAGAAGGGCTCTTCCTGAAGGGAGGAGGAAGGGATTCCCCCATGCTGCGTGTCAGTTACATCCAAGTGAACATCAAAGCTCCCAAGATGCTGTTGCCTACTCCAAATCCCAATGCCGTCAGTTCTCCCTTGGTGTCTCCCTGTTTGCCCAGAGCCTGTCACTCCAAACCACGGCAAAACTGGCACTTGGGGACGTACCACACTCAGTCCACTGCCACATGGTCCGGATTTCTGGTGTCCAGTCTGGGATATACTGGCTCAAAAAGGAGCTGCACTTCCTCTTTTCTATTGTGGATCCTCAGATACAGAAACCTGCCTTTAAATTTTATTTCCCTCTCAAAGTCAGGGTTGGTTTGTGCAGAGTTGTCAAACAACGTGCGGATGTGAATGTGTCCACCCTCACTCTAAGCTTTGCCCTCTACAAGTGTGAGCTGAAGATTCTCCCGGTTTTTAGCAACTTCTCCATTTCAGTAGTCCACAAAGGGAGGGGAGTTCGACAGTTGTTGTAAAATGTTGCAGATTGTAGCCCATGTCCTGCCTAAATTACCATGATTGTTCATGAAAAGTACCTTTAATAAAGCTGGATACGGTTTGGCTTGGACTGTTCTTAATGCTAATTTCTCTTGCCTTTAGTTCATCTCATGTGGTTTAAGAACATTTGCTGCATGCATGTCTGTGTTTGTGTTTTCATTCAGATAATTAATTGTCATAATTCACACCTGAAAAGCAAGATTTCCTTACCTAAAAGTGAGGTTTCCTTGCCTAAAAGGTAGATTTACTCCAGGATGTTTTTAAAGCCTTGGCTTATTTGGAGGCTGAAAATGGAACATGTAAGTGAATCTGCTGAGACAAATTATTTTCTAACATGTAGCACTGTACAAACAGGGAGGAATACAGTGATCTTGCTGCAGAGAAAAGTAAATTCTGGAGAGCTTTTCTTGGGAGTGAAACCAGAACTGGCTCCATAAAACTGATGATGTGTTACATTTCTGCACTTAAACTTGAATATTGTTGCTCCTGCTAATCGAATCCAGACCTGGCTGTGGTAGTGACTAAGCAGCAGACGAGATTTTTTGAGTAAAAATGTACCATTTTTATAGTTGCTACTTAGACTCCAGAGCAGAGCCAAACCCAAACCCCCCTGTGTAAACGTCTCCTTCAGTGACTGTCAGATGGAATATTTTTTCCATTTCTGCTTGGCCTTCCCTGGGTTTTCAGAGTCTGTTTGTGATTAAGTTCAGTGACCTGTTTCAACCTGTGCTGATTTCAGAGGGAATCCAGTGAAAACGAACAGGGCAGAGTTTCGCATGCAGAAATTTCTGATGTCGGAGTGCTGGAAGTGTCCAGGAGCAGCAGCACACACAGAAGGCAGTTTGGGATGTACCCCACGGAACTGCTCCACGTGTGCTCCCGTAGCTGGTATGTCTAACAGAAATAATGATGAATAATCTGTTTAATAATCTTCAATAAACCCCACCCAGAAACAGCCACCAACCCTCCTGAGCAGTCCCTGGAGTGGCCAGGCACTGGGATGTGGCTGCAGAAAGGAAAATAAGTCTTTTGAAATCAGAAAGTTTGAAACGGTCTACCTTGCTTTTGCAGAGTCTTGCTTTGCTGGGCATCTACACATGAACAAGTGCTTCCAAAGGAATTGGGTTTGAAGGGGTTGCCAGCTGGAATGTTCTGGTGTTCCCTGTGTCCATCACTGTGGCTGGGTGACCTCTTCACCCCCAGTCATTAAACAGAGTGCTGCTAATGAAGGGGAATCTCTGCTCTTTGTTGAAGAAGTTACTCCTTAACTTCTCCATCTTTGCAGCCCCCAGCAGCCTGTGCTGGCCTGTGTGGTTTCTTGCAGGACATTTTCTCCAGCCAAGCAGGAAAAGAGTGATTTAAATGGTGTCTGCCACCTGGATTCCTTTGAAAGCAATGGATATTTTCAGTGCTGAGATTCAAGCAAGGCTTGCTCCATCCTCCCAGTGGATGTGCCCTGCACTGCTGGAGTTATTGGCCTGTTGGGCTTGACTCGACACGCAGGGCTCATCTATTTCTCCTTAAGCAAATAGAGGGTGAGGGATGCTGAAGCCAGTAAATCCAACTAATTAGTTGTGTAAATTAAAGCTGGAGAGCAGGCGCTGAGCTGCAGCCCGTGCCTGGTTCGTGGTTAGAGGCACCACAAATCTGCATCTCTGCCTGCCAGAACGCCTGAAGCTGAACGGATATTTTTGTGCTAAATTGTAATCATTTTACATGGAAAATTGTCTCTTGTGTATCTGTTGGGGATGGGATTGGTGCTGCCACGTGCAGCTAACAGGCTGCTCGGGTGGGCTCTGCAGCAGCAGGGGTTTTGTCCTGCTGGAGCTTTGGGAAATGTGACATCCAGGATCCAGAAAGTCACCCCTGACAACAGACAGGCAAAGGAGTTCAGTGTCAAATTATAGAGCAAAGTGTCTGCACTCCCCCCAAAGAAGCAACAATCAAACTGGGCAGGAGTTAATGTCAGCTGCAGTTTTATGTTAAATTGAAAGTGGATTGGGCTAAAAAACCCCACGAGAACAGGTGAATTGGATCATGTCAGGAGGACACCCCAGGTCCCCACTCCTCCCAGTACAGTGCCCTAGGATTAACAATTTTGAGTTTCAGAATCATTTCCCCCTGCAGCAGTTTTTCTTTTGCTTTCGCAGTATTTGGAAAAAGCAACAGTATCCTCCTCCCATCCCTGAGCTCTGCCACAGGGGGGATGTAAGGGAACAGGGAAGAAAAACAGACTGAATTCAGTGAATGCATCCAGTGGATATTGAGTTGCAGGATCATTTGTGTCAGAAGAATCACACAGCTTGATGGCACAGGGATTTCATTGTCCCTAAATCATCCTAGATATGGAAATACCATACCCAGGGACTAATATTGCTCACTATAATTCCTGAGAAATGGCACCTTATCCTGCAGTTGGTGGAGATGAAATGGAGCTCGAGTTAAACTCACAATTTACAGTGAGCCCATGGTTCGTAAGGGATGGGAAGGAGATGGCACAGGGGGAGCTGTGGTGGAGTAAAGCTGACTGAGGGTAATAAGGAGCTTTAGTAAGTTGGCTTTGGAAGATTTCTGATGTGAAAGACTGGGCTTTTTAAAGACCTTTTATTTAAAACTGTTTTGTCAATTTTTTTGGCTTTTTAACCTTCTCATTACAAAGGGAGCCAGAAAATCTAGGGTGTGGCAGAAGAAACAGTAGAAAATTTCAGGGAAAACTTTCTAAATATGAGACCTTTTAAAATGCATTAAAGCCTCCAATCAAAAACGTTTCATTGCCTTAGGTACAACAAAGCAGCCTGGAGAAGGTGCTTGGAGAACCCAGAAGGAACAGTCCCACGGTGGCTGCAGGTGGCCCAGGAGTGGAGCAGGTACCACAATTCTCTGCATTTTGCTGGACACATAAACCCCAAACAAAATTTCTACTTTCCCCTTCTAAACAGATTTGATAGTAGATTTAATTTACTCTCACTTGGTTATCCCACTGAGGTTAGTTTTGGATTTTGAACAAATTTCCCTGCAGGCAGAGCTCTCCCCTGCTCTCGAGTTTGTTGGTTGCTGTGCAGAGGTGGGTGTACATGGCAGTCTCCTCCTGGAGAGGAGTTACTATTAGATTACTATTAATTTGGTTCCTCCAGACTACTATTTTAGCATTGCCCAGACAGATTTTGTTTGCTTCTATTCTAATGAAGTGGTATCTTGGTGCTTCTTGATGGAATTCAGTCTTGCCTCAGCACAAGAGCTGAACATTCCTGTATTAGGGGTTCTGAGTTTAGCCCGAGGACTGATTGTAAACTTGGGCAATTAAATTAGCTTTTCTCATCATTTCCTTCTTACTGGAAATAATAGCAGAGGTTGTTCCTGTGCTGTGGGTGTTTGGTGGCTGGGTTTCATTGGCCTGCAGCCTGGCTGGAGGTGCCCAGGTTTCCCTGCCACACCATGATCCAAATAAATCTGGTGCTGCCAAGCCCCACAGAGGAAAATTCCATTGATACTGAATTAATTGCTCTTGCAAAAAATATCCATAATTTCAGAAGAAAGCTGGATCTGAGGCATGCTGGCAGGGGAAGGCTGGATTTGGCAACCTCCCGGTGCCTGCTTGCCACAGCCCGGTGGACGCAGGGATTCGTGCGGGGCTGTTTAGCTCATTAACACGCTGTGATTAACAGCCTGTTCCTCCCCTTGGCCACACGGTGGTACCAGGAAACACGGAATGGGGCTGCGAGGCCAGCAAGTGGCAGGTAACGTCCAAAAGCAGCTCAGCCAACCTGGGGAGGCTGGAGCTGCGGCTATCGCAGTCTAGCGAGTGTTGCTTGCTTCGGGAAAGCAGCAGCGCTGCTCCAGCAGCCTCCATCCTCTGCCCCCTTCAGAGATCAGTGTTGGACAAACTCCCCTCTCTGAGCCTCTCTTTCCAGTTTTTGTTATGTTTTTACTCGAAATCCAGGCTGAGTGCTCAATTCCTCATCAGTTTACAGGCATAGCTGACATTGCAAAGGAATTTATCCATGTTATATCAAGCCTTTGAACTTAGGCTTCCCATATTCTATTTTAAGAATCACTGGACCATTCCTTTTCCTCCTCGGGCCATTATTGCAGCTGCTGTGGCACATGTCCTGAACCTTTGAGTCTAAAACTAGAGCTGCCACTCTCCATCTCATCTGTCTTCAGCCCGGGAGGGGATACTTTATCCTAAACCCAGATTTAAATAGGTAACTTATAAGCCTGGTCTCTTTTAGGCTTGTTGGCACAAACTGCTTTTATCAGACTTGCTGAATCTTCAGCCTGAGATCACAGAATAAATGGTGATGTCCAAAGAAATAATACTTTAGTTATTGAAAAGTTTCCTGTGCTTTTCCTGTTACTTCATTTTGCTTTTGTATTCCAGTATTTGAGCATGTGTGCTTTTTCTTTGCAAGCCAAATCTAGGAAATTGAATTGTAAGATCTGTGCTAATCTCCTTAAAAGTCTAACCAGAGTGATTTTTCTGGTGCTGTAAAACTCTGGGCTCGCTTTGCCAGCCAGCAGCTTTTACCTGCATTGCATTAAAGTCTCCCAGAATGATATCCTGTGACCTGTGTTGTGCTGAAGCAATGCCACCAATTGCTGGTTCTCCTTTGCTTTTCCATTCCCAAAAGCCTCAGTCACTGGGTTATCTCCTTCTAGCACATGCTTTCCATGTTTATCTTTTCCAAGGAGCAGTGTTGAAAGCTGGAAAGGAAGCGGCTGCTTCCCAGAGCTGGCGAGATTGCAGGGAAAGCACTTGACACCCTCATGACACTTCCTTGAAATGGATGCAAAACGGAAAGATGAGCTCCTGGTAAGCCAAACTCATTCCTCTTGTTCAGTTCTCAGTGCCTGCCTGGGCCAGGGATTTATGAATTTATTGGGGTGGGGATTTATTGGATAAAGTGGCCAAAACACCACCACCCAGAATTATTGGGGAAAAGCAGAAGGCAGAGATTTCCAGTCCCAAGTGTAAATGCTGTGGCATGAATATGCAGCAAACATTGAAACCAAAGGCTTCAGGGACATGTGAGTGTGCTGGGAACCACGTAAGTTTTATTCACGTGTCTCCATGGAACAGGCCCGGTCACCATGCCCTGGTGGTTCTAGATAACAAACCTACAGTGATTGTTCTGTGATCAGGGAAATGAGCAGGCCAGGGTTCCCACCCCTTTGCAGGGAATTGCTGAGTTTGGCTTAGTGATTAACTTAGTGAGTGAACAGCTTCCGTCAGGGATGAGCCAGCTTCATCTTATGGGGTCTGTCTGGGGAGGCAAGGCCAGGCTGGACGGGGCTGGGAGCACCCTGGGATAGTGGAAGGTGACCCTGCCCATGGCAGGGATGGAATGAGAGGAGCTTTAAGGTCCCTCCCAACCCAAATCTGGCATTCTGTGAAATTCTGGGATTCTGTAAAAACTGTAGGCTGGTTTAGCCCAGGCTGGGAATGCTGAAAAACCCTTTCCTCCTGGCCCTGGAGGAGGTCAGGCTGGCAGCCCCCAGTGCTGGGACTGATGTGTGCTGGCCCCAGCTACGTGATATTCTATCCTGTGAGCCTGCTCTGCACACAGGAGCAAACAGATTGTTCAAGATAAACCTCCCCAATGTCACCCAAGGTCCTTGTCACATGCTGCGTGCCCGGAACTGGGTCTGAGCATTGCCAGTCCCTGTGCCCCAGAGTGCTGAGCAGTGCCATGGTTTCGTTTTTAAACTCAGGTTTGTTGGGTTCCTGCCCCGCGTGAAGGAACAGTGTCTGAGCAGGTGGTGTTGCACAAGCACAGAGGAGAGGACAGAGCTGTGGCTTCCTCGTGCTGCTGAGCAGCTCCCCAGCAGTTCCCAGGCTCCGCTGCCTTGTGTAATTCCCTGTGCAGTGTGGGGCTCTCCTCACCAGAGGGAATCCTCCCGCAGCGCCGCCTCTCCCGCTCGCGGGTTCTGCAGGTTTTTGGCATTTACTCACAGTCCTCCCATCTTACACTGGGAGGAAAAATGCCTTCCTTTTCCCCCCGGCTGGTGCAGGACCATGAGGGGTAACACACACTCTGTGTGGGCTGGTTTGCCCTGTTCTTGAGCTGCTTTGCTTTCCATCCTAACCCTTTTCACTTCACTGAACAGACCATGGTGCTGATATTCAAACCCATCTGGTTTTGTCTGAATAGTGATGATATTTAAAACCATGCCTGTATCTTCCCCTTCCGAAAGCTTCTGCCGGTGATCATGTAGAAGAGACATTTATCTGGTGATAATTGACTCCCATATTAACTTCCAGCTGGCAAACAGCTGCCAAAAACTGTTTTCCATCTCTGTTGATCAATAGTCCCTTTCAACAAGTATCTGGTGTTGCAGAGTGGTAACAGCAAATAGCACTATGATTCTTATCCTATTTTAAGGACTGTAGCATATCTCAGAGTCCTTATATCTGATAGAAGACTTTTGGGTTAAATAATGTTACATCAGATGTTATTTATTATCCATTTCCGACACACTGACCCTTTTTCCACCCTATCTTGTGCTGGGCCACTGCCACAGGACATTTATCTCTGTTATGTCAGCAGCTGCTTGGGTTGAGGGGGAAAATGATTCTGTGCAGACTGTAAATAGAAAAATGAGATGGGAGGTCCAGCCAGGAATTTCTGACACCAGGTTGGGAGGAGAGGGTGAAAGGAATCGGTGCCTGCCATGCAAGTCTCAGTTTTGCTGTCATTGAAGTCAGCGGCAAATCCAAACCTCCTTCCAGGGCTGGAGCTGTTTAAACTGCCCACTGCTTCTGGCCAGATCTTTCCTGGCATAAAATAACATCCACTGAGGCTTTTATCTACCCATTGGGTGACAAAATATCTGATTAATCAAGTTTTTACTTTGTAAATTACTGTCACTTAGTGGCTGGGGATGCATAGGACAACAAAGCAGAGGCGAGCGAGAGAGGACATTCTTGAATTCTTGGACATGAATGTGGGGACACACTTCTTTATAAACAATATTTAGTCCTCAGTGGTAAAATGTCACCATCTGAGCAGCACTGCCCTGCCCTCTGCACAGTGACAGAGGAAAGGCACAGCCACAGCCTAACAAAGAAGTGGCTTCGATCACGTGGGTACCCACAAAGTTTAGAGGAAGAAAGATAAAAGTTCTTGCTTTTGTTGCTAGAAATGATCTTTTCTCAGCAGTTCCACAGTATGACACTGAAATGAGAGCAGCAGACAAGAATTACTCAGGTGGGAATTGAGTTTCTGCCTTCACTGAACCTGTTGTGCCTTTTGTTCAGCTCCCAACAAGGAAACCATTGAGCACTGCTTGGATGTATCTCCTACCTGGCCATGAAGCCAACTGAGTCATACCTGTGCTCTGCACTGCCTGAAGCACTTATAAAATACAGAAAACAATTGCTATTAGGAAAGACCTGTTTCTCTCTCCCTAAAAGATAAAGGCACCTCTTTCCCCACCTCTCCAAAAACTTGTGTTTGTGTTATGCCTTCCTTATCTGATACAATCAGTCATTAGGCCAAAATAGTCCTGGCCAGGATATTTTCTCATATTTTAGAAGTTTATTTTTCTGGTTATTTTGGAGATGTGGATTTTCAAGGCTGGATGTGGGCAGTGGTTTCTGTTTAGTAAGGGGACTGAGAAGTAAAATGCTGCCAGTCATATATTGGTCTGAAATCAGAAATAAAGTTTGGGCTCCCCCTAAGGAAAATAGATTTCTGTGGTGTTTGGGCTTCTCATCAGGATTTCTGAAATTTGCTTCAAATTCTAAAAAGGTTTCTTTATTTTTCCCGTGGGGTGATGGCATCCCAGACTCTGGGATGAGGTAATGAGGAGCAGCAGGTATCTGTGTGTGCCTCCTGCGAAGCAGGACCAGACTTGTTCAGCTGCAGGATGTCAGCTCGAGACCACAAACACTGCAATGACATTTTCCTCTCCCTGGAGCTGGAATTCTGTTGAAATGTGCTTTTGTTTTCCCCTCCCCTGTCTGGAGAAAGTGGGACCTGTGTGCTCTGGAAGCAGCACAAAACCGAGGGTATCTTTTTGTATCCACTTAAAAGCTCCATCATTTGTTTACAAGTTCTTAAGCCTAAAAGAACCACAAACCCTGACTGTACTTAGTGCTGTGTTTACTCAGGTTTCTCCCTCCTGGGGGACAGTGCAAACAGCCCTGGCAGCTTCACTTCTGTTTACAGTTTCTGATAGTTTTCTCTTTCATGTTTTCACTCCCTCACATAGCCCTACACTGAAATAAGCTACAAACAGAGCTGTGTTCTCATTAAAAACAAAATTTGATGGATAACTTTCCCTAAATAACTTCCCACCTGGGCTGCAAACCTGTCCTAAAAATTAAATTAAAAAAGAAAAGGTGAGGAATTGCTTGCATTTTACATGGGGTTTTGAAAAAGCCTTTTTTAGGTAGAAAAAAAGGAATATTTTACAAAATAAATTCTTCCCTGGGAGGGTGGGCAGGCCCTGGCACAGAGTGCTCAGAGAAGCTGTGGCTGCCCCTGGATCCCTGGCAGTGCCCAAGGCCAGGTTGGACATTGGGGCTTGGAGCAGCCTGGGACAGTGGAAGGTGTCCCTGCCATGGCAGGGGTGGCACTGGGTGGGCTTTAAGGTCCCTTCCCACTCAAACAATTCCATTATTCTGGGTCTAGTTTAAGCCACTCTTGACCTCTCGGTGTTTGCAGGCAGAGCTGATCAGCGGAGCCTGCAGAGATCTGCGTGTGCTGAGCACTGCGAGCACGTGCAGATCCCACGTCCTCGGCAGCTCCTCGTGAATCCAAAAGGACAGATGGGCCGTGAAACATCTCCTCTGAGGTCTCAGGAAATAGCCAAAGGTTAGGACAGAACCACGTGGAATTGGGCAAAGCATTATCGGCCCCGCATAGTTCAAATACCAAAAACCCAAGTGACCTCCCACTCTCCCCTCGGATGCTGTGAGAGGTGTGGGTTGGAAACAGATGTTTTTCTCCTTCAGTTCGGGTGTCAAGGGCTGCGTCCTGCTCAGGAGCCAGACCAGCACTCGTTTATTTGCATCCAGGAAAGGGAAGGTAACTGATACAGGAGCCGGGCAGCGATTGTATCCATGACAACCGGCAGATATGGCCTCGCTGCCTCGCAGCTCCTTCCCCAGCGCCCTCCCAGGGCACATCCCGGCTCGGACGGGTCCCTCTCCCCAAGGCACCGCTCGGCTGCAGCTCAGTATTCCTGAGAGAAAGCTGCAAAATCCACAAATCAAGCACATTTCCTGGAGCCAACAGCTCCATCAGTTCTGCAGCAGGATTCCCTGGCTTGAGCTGCGTGCGCTTCACCGAGGGGCTCTGGGAGGGGCTTCGGGAGATCCGGAGGCAGGGACGGCGTTTTACAGAAACACCGCGTGGGAGCAGGGTGGGCTTGGCAGGCTGAGAGGCTGCGGAGCCAGCAGGCAAAATGCGATTTATTCTGCCAGAAAAAGGGTTTTGATATTCTGGACGCCTTCAGAAACGCAGCTGAGCTGAGCAGGGAATGTGGGGCTCACCTGTGCGGGAATGTCGGCAGAGGCTGGAGGTGTTTGCTCTGTGGATAAGCCTCAGTCTTAGACACAATCCCTGTCCAGGAGCTGCCTGGGCTGTGCTTCCCCGAGAGCTCTGCGTCCCTCTGCCTGCTGTGGTGCAGTTCCTGCATTCCGACCACTGCCTGGACCTGCCTTGGAAAACGCTGGCATTTGAGGCAGCTGCAATCGCACCCAGCGTGGAGGAACAGAAAGAAATCTGTCAGAAAAGAAAAAGGCTCTTAAACGCAGCCAGTTCTTCTCATTTCCAGGGTTTCTGCTTTGTATCTTTAATGTGGTTTGTACCACACTAAGGAAAAATGTTCCTGAGATCAAAACAAGGTGATCCATCATCTCTTCCTCCATAGTGGCAAAACAAAGCAGAAGAGGCAAAGAAATGAGAGGGGGAATGGAGAGCCAGGAATGAGAAGACAGGACATGGAATTCACGTTCTGCCCTGGCATTGAAAACCTGACTCGGTTTCCCTGTGAGGACAACGAGCTCTGGACCTGATTGGTCAATATTAAAAGTACAAAGAGGGTTGCTGTGAGCTCTAATTAATTGACTTGGCAAATCAGACGAGTCTGTAAATTGTAGCAGATTTTTGGGACTCAGCCTTGTGAGGTCTTGTGCCTTTCTTGCATTTCCTCGTATGAGTAAAAGCAGCATCACATGAAGCAGGCAGGGAAGGAGATGCCCGTGGCTTCAGAGAAAAGGAAGGATGCAGTGAGCACAGGAGCCCTGGGTTACTGTGTGGTCATGGGGAGAATCCCTTGGCCAGCTTTTGGAACAGTGAGTCCAAATTGGATCTGGCAGTGATACAGATCAGCCTCCATCTGCTTTGGGGATGTCCTGGTTTTGGTTGGGATAGAGTTAATTTTCTTCTTAACTGGCTTAACAAATGTTGTCAGCTTCTCTGCGAAGGAAAAATGTTACACAGCTAGCCAGCTGCAGAGGCAAAAATATCTACAATTGTATTTGAGGAGGATTTGATGGGTTTAAAACCAAACTAAACCCACAGAATTTTGAATTTTCAGTGAATGCAGCACTGACAAAGGATCCAGCTGATCCCAAGTCTCTGTTTACCATGGCAGCAGCTCTTCCCAGCCTGCAACTGTTTCAGAAAAATGCCAGGCTATATGTTTTAATCACTGTATTTAGCCATGACAGTCACCCAAACAGCAGATTTTGCTTTTTGTACCCTGCTTCCAGGATCAAGGATGCTTTTTATAGCTGTTCTTTGACTGGAAATAAACCCTGGGGGACACCACTACCTCATTTCTCTTACCCTGACATCCTGCCCTGAACTTAGCAGCAATCTCCTGTGGCACATTTCACCTTCTGTTAATCCAGCTAGGATTCAGCATTATCTGGTGCAGGAATTGAGGGAAGGTCAGTCTGAGAACACCTCCATCAACAGAGAGATTCTCTTGGACTCCCAGAGCAGGCAAGGGAGAGGCCGCAGCATTTCCTCTGAGCATCACTGTTGGGTTTCTGTGGTGTCACCACAGCCTTTTTTGGGGTATTATAATTTTGAGATACTGTAGAGCTACCTCAGCAAAATCCTCTCCTTTAACAGAAGTAGCTGCAGAGATGCAAAGAATAACCACACACAAGTTGTTTGTGGTCTCCCCAGTGTCTTTAATTTCCTGTTTTGCAAAGAGGATAATTTGGCAGTTTTATTTAGGTGAAGCTTCATGATTTCTGTCTTTGTCAAGTCCTGGGGCAGCCTGTCTGTCTCTCTGTTATGAAATATGATGGATTTCCTGCATCCCAGCAGATCTGCCAGGGATGGAAGCAGCAGCATTTCTGTCTCCATGCTCTCCAGGTTCCTGCTCAGCACCTGATCCTGTCTCACTTCCATGGATAACCAAGTAGTGTCTCATTCTCCTTCAAAAAAGGGAACAGGGAGCACTGTCCTGCTCTCACCTCCCTCTGCATTCCCACAGAGCAGGAGGAGAGGGAGATGGGTCTGGAAAACCAACAGGGGAGGTAAATGGGACTGTGGTGTTGGCATCAGGGGGTTACTGATGCCATGTGAAGCAGGGTGCAGCAGCTGGAGGCTGGAGCTGGGCACGCTGTGTTCCAGGCCGGGAGGGGATGCTGGGGATGGCTTTGGAGCTGAATGAACGACTCTCCACAAGATCTGCTTCAACTTGCTCCAACAGCAAGTGCCATGAGTTTAATTGGCTTTAACAGGACTGCAGTCAGTACCAGGGTGGATTTGTGTTATTTAATGCCTTCACCTGGGGCTCAGCACTCACAGCACAGATGGGGCTCTGGGCACAGGGCTGGGAGAGCAATTCCAGCTCAGACAGCCACCCTGGGAATTTTCTACACTCGATTCCCCCATGTGCAGAAAAGATGACAGCTCTATCCTATGTCACAAGCAGGTCCTGGTGGTGACTCACAGAGCAGCTTCACGTGCTTTGGAGATTAATTGGAATTTTTCAAAGCACTGAGCTCTGTCCCACTTTGGCTTTTTCAGAGTTTGCTGCCAACTCAGAGCAGGTAAAGAGCCCAGGGCTGTAACCTGGGACACCTGCCCTCAGAATGCTCAGTCCCAGCTCTGTAGGCTGCCACTCAGGCTCGTTAAATATTTCCAGCCACACCTTGATGAAGTCAACCCTTAGCGATGCATCTTTTGAAAAGATTTCGTTTCTTTTTTTTTTTTTGTTTTTAACAAGTAGTTTTATAATGAAACATAAAAACGTGGTGCATTGGGGTTTGGGAAAATGTGAGTAGAAGAAAACTTTTTCCTATTTAAGAACTTGACAGGTGAGAACAGCCAGGAATTCTGAACACCTGTTTTTAAGGTGGATGTGTTCTTTATGCCCGTTTTTTAGAGAATTCCAGGGGCACTGCAGGAGGTGATGAGCAGTGATTCATGGCACATATCAAACCCGGAATCCGGATTTCCTGGAGCAGTTTCCTGAGTTTAGCGTTCATCTGAGCCATGACACCGGGTTTGTCCTCAGCACCTCTCCTGGTGCAGCAGTGCAGATTGTGCATACAGGGAAACAGCTGGGCACTCCCAGAGGAAAAATCTTTCCAAGGCACAGAAGAGCAGGACTCAAGCTGCCTCAGGGGAGGTGTAGGTTGGATATTGGGAAATATTTCTTCACCAAAAGGGTGGTCAGGCATTGAAGAACGCTGCCCCAGCTTGAGTCACCATCCCTCGAGGAATTTAAAAGCCGTGTGGATGTGGCACTTGGCAACAAGGGTTAGTGGTGGCCTTGGCAGTGCTGGGGGAACGGCTGGACTCCATGCTCTCGGAGGGAGCTTTTCCAGCCCGAACGATTCCGCGATTCCACGCGGATTCCCTCCCTTCCCTCAGCCGCCGCACGCCGGGCTGGCTTTGCCGGATGCTCCGGGCGGAGGATCCCCGCAGCCCCTCCCCGGTGCCTCCCGCCCGC
>VZTN01019147.1:18237-60152 GCA_013400515.1 Erpornis zantholeuca | reverse complement strand
GTGTGCGCGCCCGGGGCTGTGGTGGGCGCACCGCGGGCTGCCGGGCTCGCTGCTGCCCGTGCGGGCTGTGATCGTTCGGGGAGCGCAGGCGGCGCTCCCAAATCTCCCGGGCACAGAGGAAAGAGGACCCGGCTGAAGGCCCCGGGCATAAATATCTCAGTTTTGGGGGGTTTCTCCTTCACCCTCTCAGCGCCGGCTTCTCACCAGGCCTGCGCTGCCAACTCCGACCACGCTACTGTGTCACTTTGCTGGACGTCTGCTCTGCCCTCCCACTTGGCTCTTTCCCTCCTCGTTAGGACCCCCAAGCCAGATGTGCAGGATGGAACTCATCCCTCTGTCCACCAGAGCCATTTCCGAAGGAAGGGACAGCTTGCAGCAGTTGTCACCCAGGGCAGAGCAGCCGGCCGAGGCTCTGTGCTCCGGCACTCTTTAGTTAAACATCTCACCCGAACAGGAGCTAGCAGCTCTCCTGGACAAACCAGAGGGAAGGTGGGGATTCTGTCCCAGGTGTTTCACAGACCTTGGTGCCTTGCTGTCATTCTGTCTGGATATGATGCTGTCACATTCCTTTATCCTGCCTGGGGATGTCTCAATGGTTAATTGGTCAGATTTGCTCATTCCGTTTTAAAATTGCCTCTTCAGAGGTCTGTGCTTTGAGCAGAGGCAGTGCTTCACCCCCGCTGCAGGGACAGCAGGGAGGCATGCTGGCCGTTCTGGATGAGGTTTCCTAATTTTCATCAGCCAGGTATGGCTCCATTCTCCTGGAGCCCCCTGTGCAGGTGGGGAGGGTGTGCCTGCGCCAAACACCTGGCACGAAGGTGCTGTGCGTGAAGAGCCTCTGCTCTGAAACATCACTGGAGCCATAAGGATGAGTTTGTGCTCCAAGCCGGGAGAGGAGGGAAGTCCTGCGGCAATTCCCACATGAAGTCATGTGCCCAGAGCCAGGCCGTAGGTTACTGCTGGGAGACAGAGCTTTTATTTGTGGTTTCTCCCTTCCTAACAAGGGAGATGCCTGAAAAGCCAGAAAACGCCACTCGACTCATAATGGGAGGAAACGAATGCCAGTGCCCAGGGCGGTGGATGCCGTGGGCGAGACTTCATTTAGTGCCTAATCCCGGTGTCCCAGGTGCCGGGCGGGCGCTGTGTCAGCGCCGCGGGATCGCTTCCGAGCGGAAATGGCCGGGGGGTCCGGGCTGCCTGTCAGCCCGAGTCAGCTGCGGGCTCGGGCAGCGCCAGGCACTGTTTTCCTCATTGCATTAGTAACGGGTGTGTTAATTGTAAACTGAAACTGGAGGGAGCCTCTGGCTCTCCCCTTCCCCCGTCTCACCTTGGCCACAGCTCCGGGTCAGGGTCAGGCACCACGTGCAGGTGAGATTTCAGCAGATCAGATTTTTTGTGTCTCAGATCTCAAGTGGGACTTAACAATTTGCCTCCCTTTGGTTTAAGAGGATAAGTACACACTCTTGATTACAGTGAGGAAAATAATACAGGTGTTCTTCACCTCTGCACCTGGGTCGGACGTTAGAGTTCCCTGAGGTCCAGCAGCAGAGTGGGAATGGTGCTTGGGAGGAGTTTTGCACTTTGAGGCTAAAATGGCCAAGGGCAGGGGCCCAAGGGGGAAGTTTTCACCACTTCTGGGAGAGGTGGCACCGCTGAGAAAGCGAGGAGACTTTTCTGGAACAGTGGTTACGTAAATTGCCCTGGGATAGCTGCCATCCAGGTTAGAAACTGGCTTCCTCCGACCTTTGCTTTCTGAGTCATGGAGCAGAGGTGCTGTCACCGCGCTGGTGGAGGCATCAGTCCTATTGTTGAGGGATTTGGGGTTTTTCCACTGTGTTCTGGGGGAATTGGCTGTCTGGTGCCCCTTGTCCCAGCCCACCGGAGCTCAGCCGTGCCAGGGAAACGCGTAGGAGTGGGTGGCAGTGGGAGCTTGAACTGGTCCCTGGCAGGAGCCAAGTCCCTCTGTCCTGGAGGTTGAGCTTTGTAATCATTTCTCCTGCTTTATTTTTTTTTTTTTCCCTCACCATTCTCTCTTCTGCTTACATTAGTCCAAATATTGCTTATGTAGTAGAAAAACATGGCTGGGGCAGAGTACAAATGCTGGAGAATCGAGTTGAGTGACACAGAAATCCTCCCCTGAGAGGGTGGGCAGGCCCTGGCACAGGGTCCCCAGAGCAGCTGTGGCTGCCCCTGGATCCCTGGCAGTGTCCAAGACCAGGCTGGATGGGGCTTGGAGCAATCTGGGACAGTGGGAGGTGTCCTTGCCATGGCAGGGGTGGCACTGGATGGGCTTTAAGGTCCTTTCCATCCCAATCCATCCTGTGATTCTCTGATTCCATGACTTCATCCCTATAGCGATGGATCTGTCATCAGGGCTCCGCTCTGCTTCAAATTCTTATTTCATTACACAAACCTACAACAATGTAACTGATGTGGGATTACACCAAACTCCACCACTTCAAGCTAATTATTTTTGCCTGTCTATATGTATCACCCTTTATTGAGCAGGAGCTACTCATGAATAACTCTTTTCTCAAGCATAGTAGCTGAGCTATGCAAAAGCTATGATCAAGAGACAAGGGAGTCAGCTGAGTGGCTGTCATCTCTGATGTGCCTTGTGCTGAGACTCCTCTGTTTGGGCTACGAGAGTTCCTTTGGAGATCTCTATTTTTGTAGAATTTTTTCCTTTCTCTGAACTGCAATAGGCAAGATCCATAAATTCCACTTAGCGGTAATAATTTAAAAATGCCTCGTTTTTGCGTCAAACTAGCAGGAGCTCTGGGGTGAAGTGTTTTTTCCCCTGCTCCCTTCCACTTGAGTGTTTCAAGGCTCATCAGAGTTGGGTGAAAGAACATCTCTGGGTACCTGGTACTTGTGGGATGTTTTGGGGCACCTCCAAAGTGACTGCTCAGAACGTGAGCAGCCAGGAGCAGCAGCAGGCTGAGCTTTTGCCAGCAGAGCTGTCGATAACCCGGCATGAGTGGAGCTGGTGGTGTAACCACAGAGCAGCACTGGGCACCGTCCCTGCGGTCCTGCTGGGATGTGCCTCGTCCTGGTTTCACATCAGAGCACGCTGGCCTGGTCTGTAAATTGCTCCCTGTGCTGAGGATTATGTGGAATTAAAAGGATTTAAAGCGCAAGATGTCCTAAGATAAATATCTCCCAAGTTCAGCCAGGCTGGCAGTTGCGTAACTGAACACACTTGTTTTCCAGGATACTTTTCTGTGTGCTATTAAGGAAACTCGTCCAGCGTGTGCTCAGGAGGGCTTTTGTGTCACCTCTAGGCCAGTTGAAGCGGTCACTCGCCCAGAGGTGCCCTGGCTGCTGCTCCACGTGCCCATCAGATTAGCTCTGTAATCCCTGTTTCCGCTCACCCCGGAGCAGGGCAGCTGCAAAGCTGCGAGGACGGCTGCAGGCCCCCGGGGAGGCTCGTGGGGCTGCCTTCTCAGTAGCCAGAGCCCTGCTGTGACACAGCCTGGATGAGCTCCTCACTGCCCTGGGCACCCCAGGGAGGAGCTGTGCCTCCCTCCTGCAGCAGACATTGCCTGGTTGCTGCCCACGGGAGATTTTGGGAGTTCTCTCGGAGCAGGACATTTGGGAGGCTCCTTTGCAGCCCCAGTGTGCTGTGAGAGGGCACCTGCTCCCCTGCTGTGTGTGGGGTGCAGGGCAGAAATAAAGCATTTTAAAGAGAAAAATGTCAAACTGAGAAGCACACAGACTTTCAGCTCTACTCGTGACATGCTGAATGGCCATATTTTATCTGGGGAGGTGATGAGTCTGGAGCTGTGTTTCCATCTGGAACATTTACAAATGGCCCTCCAATTCCATATGAGGCAATAAGGACTGGTTTTGCTCCGGGGTAGAAGGAGAGCACTTGGCTCTAAACACTGCAATTCTCTGCTCACACATCTGATTTATGGCAGCCTGAGAAAGCGACCATTTCCTCTAAGACCAGGGACCTGCATGCCCAGGAAGCCTCCCTGGCATGGACACTCTTCTCTTTCTTTCCCCTCCCATCCCAGGGTTTCTGTCAGCAGCAGAAGGACAAGTTTGCCTTGGGGTAGGGAGCTGATGAAACTCAGCCCTCGAAAGTCTGGTGCCTCTGGAGGTATCACCTGGTGTCTCCCAGCTCACCCTTGAAGCTGAGGGGTTGGACACCCCTGCATGAACTCACCCCTCTCCTGACTCGTGCCTTGTGGATGTGTTCTCCAGACCATGAACCAGGCACTGCTTCCCTCTGTCCAACACAGAATTTCTGCTTCTTAAGCCGTTTGAGACAAAAGGAGCCCTCCCCGAGCTGTGGTTTGGATTAGCAGCCAGTTAGGAGCTGTGGATGGGTGACAGCTGAGCCAGTAAACACCAGCCTGTTTCCAAGTCTGGTTATCTCGAGCGCCGTGTCTCCCCCTGCGTTGTGGGGGTTGTTCATAAACACAAATTCTTACTTCACTGCTCAGCTATTCTCCGTGCTAATGGCACTGAGAGCTCCGTGTAAACACCAGGGCAACATTCCTCTGGGAGAACTTGGCCTGCGCGGGGCTGCTGTGGCTTTTTTTCAGTCGTTGGCTGAAACTACTTTGGAACTTAAATTTAAGTTGGGACCAAAGTGAGTTGTGGAGCTCAGAGCAGGTCCATAGAGATGTAAATATTGCAGTATAGTGGAGTCCTGAGGAAGAAGTCAGGTCGATCATATCAATGGATCCTTACTACACCAGGGAAGGAGCTACCTTTGTTTCTGTCAGTTCCTGAAAGGCTCTAGAACTCAGTCATTCCACCGAGGATCTGAGGCTCGAATCCATTGGCACTGCAACTCTTCACTTGGCCCATAACATCTGAAAAAAAGGGAATAAACTGCCCTTGTTCTTTCAGAGGAGGAGAGGAATGCCATGATTTTTCGGAGCCTGAGACTGCAGTGCAAACAGATGTCAAAGTCTTCTTGCCCTTGTTTTTCTCCACAGTCTGCAGAAAACCTGTGTGTGCTTATCCTGCTCTGAGTATCTGTGTCTCAATGAAATCCCACCCACTTTTGCTCCCCGGCTTCCCCAGGCGGTGCCGGTGCCGTGCTGAACCTGATCCCTGCTCGGTTCAGCGCCCGGGGTGACCTCCCGGTGCCACTCCGGGTGCTTCGGGTCACCTCCTGCGACTTTGTGCCGAGCTGGACCTGGAGCGGGTGGGGCAGGTTTCCTGCAGCGTATCAGCTGCGATAGGGTAATAAATAACCGATAAACGCTCCAATTAAAGGCGATGTCACGGCACAATGGTTGTTAACTGCGCTGCTGCTGCCGGCAATCCCGGAGCAGCAGGCACAGAGTGGGGGCAGGAGGGGTGGGATGGAGCAGCGTCTGCAGCACGCGGTGCCCGGGGGGAACCTGCACCCAGCACCCCAGGGATCCTCACTGGCAACGTTTGCCCCACAAGCAATATTTGGTGGGTAAGAAGCCCCAGTTTCATTTGAGGGAAGTGTGGAGAGACTCTCTGGGCAAGAGACTTTCTTTTAAACGAGTTAAAAGAGAAGAGTCTGGTGTATGGGGGAATGCTCAACCATCTTGTACCATGTCCTAAGTGCCACCCCGCCCCGTTTGTCCCCCTTTGTGAGCGGCTCCCAAAGCCGTGAGGGACACGAGGAACGATCCCATGCCTGGCATGTGCTAACAGCGAGTTCTCTTCCTTTGCAGAACGGGCAGGCAGCTCCAGAAGAAGGTGGGAATCCTCCATCCAAGGTAAAAATGCCCCGGGGTTACGTCTGCAATCCTCCCTGCGAGCGTGGGGGGTGTGAGCTGACTCGGGAACGGGATGGGGACGTTATTTTTAAACCCTGTAAAGCTGCTGCTCTGTAAATCTGCGGGAGTGCACGTAGGAGTGCAAGGGACTGGAGATGGGGAAGAGGAAAGATAACCCCTGTCTTCCTGTCCCTTTGGTCATCCAAACATGCCTGGAAGGTTTTCCAGAGGGCCACCTTGGATCCAGTACACAGGAGCTGGACCGGAGGCTGCAGCTGAGGGCAAGACCTGAGAAGCCCTGGGGTGTTTTGGTGCTGTGTTTATGCCTTTCTCTGTGGTGTGATCTTGCCAGATGGGATGAGAAGTACAAGAGTATTTGATGGTTTTGGCATGGCTGCCCTTGCTGAGCGTCTGGTATCTGTTTATTCTCTTGCCTTGGTGGGGCTGGGAGCAGCTCTACTTCTGCCAAGTTGCCCTCTGCATCCCCATTAGCATCAGCTGGGGATGACAGAGAACTGAGCTGCTGTCTCCCATGTTCTGGGCAGAGATCTTAACCTGCTGGTCCTTCCTGAGACACCTACAGCTCATCCTGCTCCACACATGGGCAGCGTGGGGTTGAAGGACTTGATTTGTCTGCTGTGAGCCTTCCCCAGGTACAGGACAGCACGATGCTGTCACAGTGGGTATTTCCTGATTGTGCCCATTCCTCTGTCCTGCACTCACTGCGGAACAGAAGAGCCATGTCAATACCGTGAAATCATAATCCCCTCAGGATTTCCTTTTCTGATCCATCCATGCTCTGACCGTGGAGAATGACACAACTCGTTGGATTTGCCCTGGGCGACCTTCCCGAGCGGGTTGTCAAGAGCTCATCGTGCTCTGCACCCTCAGCGAGGGCCCTGTGGCAGCTCCTCTCTCTGAATCATCGGCCGTGCTCAAGGCTCTGGGGGCTTGTTGGGCTCTTTTTCCAGCTGGTTACATTGTATTTTTAGTAAAAGACATTTAAACCTAAAACCCAGTTGTCTACATTTCAGCCAGTTTCTTTCCCTGGAATGTTTGTGGATTTCTAGCAGTGCCAGTGCATCTCTTCTACCTGTTCTGCCTCTCTGTCCCACTCTGGGGCTGGCACTTCTCCAGTGGCCTGCAAAGAAATGTGGCGTGGGTCTGATGAATTCAGGTCAATGAAACTTGCACTTCCCTCCCCTGAGAGCAGTGGGTTTACAGCTCTTCACTGTGCCTGCATCTCTGGCATGGGGAAAAAAGGAACTCATGTCTTCTGGTTGGATTCCAGCTGGGTTTCTAAGGCTTCAGACTTTGCCTCTTTCATCTTCAAACACTTGGCTAAACTGCCCTTCCCTAAATGCTGCTGATGGATGTTGCTTTAAAAATCATTTAGGAGTTTTTTCTTTTTGAAGGACATCACTGAGACAAACCCTGGCTGATTCCATCTGTAGATGCCTTCCCACAGAAAGTTCATGAGACAGAGGCCAAAAAGCCCTTGAGATTCCCTTTGCTATTCTGTGGGACATGGATGTGCAGTCCAAGCTGGAGCAGTGAAGTGGGCAAATTCTCCAACATCCCACAGCAGGGAAGACACAAGAGCCCTGTGCTTCTGCAGGTGTCCTGCTTTCCATTCTCTGAGGCCCCGTGACCAAAATGCCTGTGAGCCGTGTCTGACAATCCCATTTTGGGCAACTTTTGAGCAGGCAAAGCTCTGCTGCGCTCTCCTGAAATAACCTTGGTCGCGTTTTCCAAGTTTGTACAAGGTATGTTTGCTACCAGCACAAATGAAATCCCTCCTGTAAACACATACCTTCAACTTGAGGGCAAACTCAGCCCTGTGATGCTGCAGATGGGGGAGCAGGCAGCACCCAGAATATCTGTGTGTTTCAGTTCTTCTTGTGGTTAGATGGCAGCAGCAGCTCCTGGCTCTGGCTCTACCTCCAGCAGGAGAAGTGAGTGGCCGTCACCATTCCAGGAGAATACTCTCACACTGAAGGTTGTTCAGGCTCCCTCCCACACCCTTCTGTGCTGTGTGTGGAGAGCTGCAAGGGGAAGAGGCACCTTTATTCCAGGTTTGTCCTATCCTTTTGCAGCTCATTCTGTGATCTCTGCTAAAAATAACCAACAGTGGCGATTGCTCAACTCCCTCGCAGCAGCCCTGTCCCTCCCCGGCCCTGTCAGCAGGATGCTGCCAAAGTACAGTCCTCGTGTGCCTGGGCCACAACCAGGCTCTCTGCAAAGGAGGAAATGCAAGAGTTCCTCAAAAGAGTCAGGAAGTTCAGAGCTGGCGGTGTGAGATTGGAGTGTGATGACTCTGTCATCACCTCACCTGAAACACGAGGAAATGGGCACTGCAGAGGTAGCAATGGGTGTTTGGGGCCAGCCCGGCCCTGTTCTGGTACTTTCTTGCTGCTTTTGTAGCTCCATCTCAGCTTCCTACTAAGGACAGCTGGTGCATTTCACAACCTCTTGTATCTTCCACTTTCAATAAGAGTTGTGGTACACAAGTCCCTGCAGCCCCTGTTCCTCAGTGTGTTTACCTTGGGAATGTCTGCAAGATCCTTGTGCTGCTTAGGGCTGGGGAAGATGAATGTTCACAGTGGATGGTATGAGGCTGTGATTTGGATTTGAACTTAAAACAGGGTTAATCGTGGCAACATCCCTAAAAGCAGGCTGCTGATCCAATGCAGGATGGGTACAAGGATGGATTTTTTTCTCATCCTCTTTGGTGGTGGTGGTTGAAAGCTACTCTGGGTACAGAACCTCGTTCTCTCCTGTGTTCTCCAAATTTTAATTGTCAGGTTGGATGAAACTGGTCCTTGTTTAGCTGGGGAACAGCAATTGAATTCAGTGGAAAAACAGAACCTCTCATAATTGGGGTTTTTCAGCCTGCTCTGCAGCCAGCTTGGCTGAGGGGTGAGTCTGTGCTCCCTGAAGGTGCCAAGCAAGAGGAATTATACATGGAAGTACAACACCCAATTAGTGAAATCACTTCATCCTGAAAAGCAGAGGAGTGGAATTACGATGCTGAGTGTGCCCACACTCTCTCTGGGGAATGCTGGTGCGGGCTGGGGGTGCTGATCAGCTTGTTCTGGGGTGATAATCACAGAGCACAGTGGGAACTGGGGAAGGGAAGAACTGAACTTTTCCAGCTCTGCACCATAAAAGGGACCTTTGAGACTGGAGCGAGGGCTGAGCTCTGCCACAGACACCAGGCAGGAGGTGCCGTGGGCCAAGCCCGGCTGTGGCAATGCAGGAGAGGGAGAGATGCAGCTTTTCCCCAGGTCTGTGTAGCTCCTATTGCTTTATCCTGACCACAGAAAGCTTGCAGACCTCCAGTGTGGTGTGGTGCTGCCTGGAAATTGCCCTGAGGCTGCAGGGACTGGGCAGCAGCTGTGGCCACTCTACACTTGGCTTTTCCAGCCTGTCACTGGTAAAGCTCTGAGTTCAAACTGGTTGCTCTGTCTTGTCAGCTGAAGGAATCGAGTGGGTTTGTTGCTCCAGCAGTGCCTGACAGCTGCCTGGCCTGCTCCTGGCAGAGCCTTTGCTCTCTGTCCTTGGCAGGGCTGGGCTATGGCAAGCAGCAGCTTCTGAGCTCTTAAAAAACACAAATAAATGCCTGTTTGAAGAGCAGAGTCTCTGATGAGCTGCAGACTCTAATGAATAATTGAAGAGGGGTCAGTTTACAGGACTTGCACACGAGGAATGCGGCAGTCTGCTCCAGCAGCCCTCCCACATGGTCCCCGACCCATCCAATCTGCTTCGGTTTCTTCTCTGCCATTTCCATCCCCCTGGTGAGTTCGTAGAAGCTGCCTCATGTTCCATCTCCAGAAAGCCTCTTTTGTTGAAGGAAAAAGCCCTGAAAATCCATTACTGTGTGTTGTACTTGGAGGGGACCTCAGCACGGACAGCAGAGAGGACCCCAAAGAACTCATTCACATTTGATTTTTGAAGGGGTCAGAGTGGGTTTGGGTCACTGGGTCATCCACCCCAGAAGCTGAGAGTTTGGAGTGCCCTTGGCTGGGTTTGCTGGGGGTCACTGGCCCCCTGGCTGGCCAAGATGCTGATTGGGATTCTCCCTGCACACACAGGCAAATCTGCCTGAAGCTCCTGCAGCTTCATCAGCCTCAGCTTTATTTGGAAGTGAAGCCTGGATTGGACATGAGCAGCAAATTTCTTCCATAGCTCCAGGTGAAGCTGCAAAAGCTGTTTTCCCTCTGGTTGCACCGTGCTGCCTGCCAGGGCTGCCCCTGGGCTGGGACCATCCAGGGAGGGTAGTCCCAACTATCTAAGAATTCCTGCCTTGCCTGGAGCCCTTTCCTTCTCCCTTAGTGAAAGCCGTTGCTGTGTGCCTGGGGCAGCCTCCAAGCAATGGGAGCCGAGGCATTGCAACAACTCCTGCTGATCTCATTGCAGCTCTGAGGCAGGAAGGGTTTCCCAACTGCAGCTGAAATTCAGGTCCTTCCCTTGCCAGTCCTGGAGAGCACAGCTGGGAAACGTCACCCCTTTGGACACGGAGAAGGAGAGAAGGAGGGCGTTTATCCCTGTTCCACTCGAAGCCTCAGTCTGGGCAGAGCTGCTCTGGGAATGCTGAGCAGGCTGAGGACACTCTGTGCTCCTGCGACGTGGATTTTACTGGACAGCCCAGGCTGGCCTGGATACGGATTGGGAATGTGCCCTGACTGGTGTCAGAGGGGGAGGTGATGGCTCTGCACCAGCACTGGGGTCTTTGGTCATCTTTGGAGGTGCAGGAGGGGACCCCAGGGGTCTCCACAGGGACAGAGTGAGGAGACAAAAGCTCCTTAAAATAGCATCTGAGGGGAACAGGACAAACCATGGTATTCCCAGTGCTGAGGGTGGCTGTAATCCCCGTGCTGGGATGTTATGGTCCTGTCCCTGGCACACGGAGCAGCTGAGCCATGGAGGGGTGGCTGCTGGCTGCATCCGTGGTTTTTATAAACATTAAATGATAAAATAGAGTTTTGCTCCAGCAGACACATCCTGTGGGCTCTCACTGGGGTGTTGGTAATGCAGAGCTCGGGGTGTGTTTTGGACAGGGGTCTTTTTTGCTTTTTAATCCTGTGCAGTTCACAGCCACCCCCAAAAGGTGGCAATCCCTTTTCTCGCAGTGTGTCCTGCATGTGTGACCTTCCCAGAGGGTGAGAGGGAGCCAGGTTCTCCCAGCCTGCACAGACCAACCCCGGCAGGTACCAAGCAAAGGCTTTTCCAGGTCCTGAGACCACTGTTTTGTGCCTCGCAAGGGGAGAGCCACTGGCAGCCTGTGTGCTGTGGGAGGAGTGTGGAATTCCGGCGTTCCTGCGATACAGAATAGTTTCCACATCCCACGATAACTCCAAGGGCAGCAAACAAGTCTTGATTCTTGTTGTGAAACCAGGGTTGTATTCTATAATTCAGCTAGAAAGAATTTTTTACCTTTTCTACTGAAGGTAGCAGGAGCGCCCCGTGCCCTGGAGGAAGGGGGTGCTTTTCTGTTGGTTCCTCACAATGAGATTGAGAACAGCCTGGACAGGGTCTCCTGGTTTGACACCACCAAAGCATGAGCTGGTTGGAATTTGCTGGGAGCAGACCTTTCCTGCTGGCAGGGAGGTGTGTGTAGGGCTGCAGGAAGGGGAGGCTGCATCCTTTGCTCTTTTGCAGTGATTTGCTCTGCAGAAGCTGCAGAACTGAGTAATTCCTTACCTCCTGGCTGTTCAAGGTATTTTCCTTTCCAGTGTCTCACTTCATTGGGTGCAAAGTCCTCCTGGATCCCTGTGCACCTCTCAAAGCTCTGGGACTGCAGCAGCACCAGAGCCATCAGGAAATCTCCAAGGGGTTTGGGAACATCTTTTGCCTGAGCTTGTATTTCCAGCCCAAACAGCTCATTGTCAGCTGATCCTGGCCAGTTCAGGCTTGTGTTGCCTGGAGAGGGTGGAGAAATTGTATTAATTAATTTATTTTTTTAAGAAACTTTCAGGATCTGCTGCCAACATAGCTCTGGATAGAGCCAGGGGTGAGAGGAGCCTGGGGAGTGTGAGGGGGTGCCTGTTCTGGAGCCTCTCTGCTCTCTCTATCCCAAAAGCAATCTGAGCTCTCTGACATAAAGCAGATATTTTGGTTTCCCTGTGAAATGAGTTGGTTAAAAACTGAGCAGATCAGAAAGGATGTGGTGAAGCACAGGGACAGGAGCTCAGCTGTGTGAGCCACCAGCTGCCTTCTCCCTCCCTCAGCCTCAGGCTTTGCTTGAGAAAACCCCTCATCCCTTAATAATTTCCAAGATCCCTCTGTTTCAGGGGTGCTGAATCTCCCCAGAGGGGTGTCTATGACGTGGGTGTGTATGAAATGGGCTTTGGGCTCCCCACGTCCCATTTCAAACGAGAAACACATTTTGGACGTTGAAGAAGCTCCGAGTGCCACCTGCTGGAATGCACTCCAGGGGTGCCAGGGCAGCACTGCCTGTCCCGTAGGGGTTTGCCTGTAACCCCCATTGTGGGGAGCCAGGATCGCTGGAGGAGCAGCAAAGTCCTTCCCAGGAGCCAGCAGGTTCATTTTACAGAGCTTGGCTGTAGAGTTTGGAGGAATTGCCCCCAAAAGGATGGCAGAGCGCTTCCAGGAGTCAGGCTTTTGTTTAAGGCGTGTGTGGGGAGGCTCCTGATGTTTTGGCCATGGATGTTATGGCCATCCATGCCAGGATGGAGCTGGTCATTCCCTTCTCCAGCTGCCTTGGCTGTGTAAGGGTTTGGGCACGAGGGCTTTGATGATTTGAGAATGTGAGGATTTCTGGACACCGTTTTTTTCTAGAATTATTTTTGGCAATTGAATGAAATTGGTGTGGTCTCACAAAATGTTCTGCTTGGCTGGACTTGTTTTCAGCTGGCCTGGCTGTGGCTGTCCCTGCCCCGTGGTGGTGCTGACATGGTGACAGCTCTGTGTGAGTAGCTCGGGTACCTAGTGACACTCTCAGCTCCCAGGAGGTCTCACAGCAGCTTCAGTCCCCCCAGAGGTGCCACTCCAATGGCAGTTAGCCTGTGGGGGCAGTTGACATCAGGCATCACTTTCCTGGAAGTTGGGGGGTGGCTACAAAGCGAGTTTTAACCTGCTCTGACCACGTCCCCGTGTCCCTGCTGGGGGCTGCACTCCCTCCCGGGTCACAATGCCTCACAAGGCCCTGATTCCTTCTCCCTGTGCCATCACCCAAACAGATCCAGCCCGTGCTCCGTTCAGGCACAGGTACCCTGAGCTGGACCTGTCCCTTCCCCAGCCAGGGCAGGGTCTCTGCTCAGTGTCCCACAGGATTTCTCAGGCTGGGGGCTCCCAGGAGCACTGAAGAGGATCTACCCCAGCAGTGCAGTCAAAACTGTGAGGTTCTGGCCAATTCTTTTGTTGCAAATGAGGCCAAGGGCCAGCCCTGCCCAAAAAAGCCCTTGCAGGAGGACAGGCCACTGTGGAGGTTTCTTTGTTTTGTTTGTTCCCTTTTTTGAGAACCACCACTTGAAAAAAAAGTTCCAGGCAGAGAAGCCTTTGCTCTCCACAAACTTCAGCCTTGCTTCCTCTGCAGAGCTGCAAGCACCTCGTGCTTCCCATTGATTCCAGGCTCCCTCCAGAGCAGGAGCAGCTGCTCCACGGGGAGGTTGTTGCTCCAGAGCAGGTCATGTCAAATAATTTCATGCCTGGCTTCAGAGCAGAGGGGCTCCAGTCCCTGGAACATCTTCATGGCCTCCTCCAGTAGGTCCATGTTGCTCCTGTGCTGATCCAGAAGCTGCTGCTGCTCCCTGGCCCTTTCCCTGGAGAGCTGCAATCCCACTGATCCTACAGGGAGAGCATCCCCACTGAATCAGTATTTGTGCTGCTCAAAGCAGGGGCAAAGAAATGTTGAGACTCTCAGCTGCTCGTTGCCGCCTCGTGCAGTGCCTAAAACTGTTCTTTCTGTGCCTGTTTTCTTATGTGTGACTCGGGGGCCAAACGGACCCGTAAAGCACCAGTGTTCTCGTTTGGCTGCGGCATTGTGCAGCCATGGCCACACAAAGCATTTCCCCATACAAAACCACCGTTTCCTTTCAGCAAATCTCCCAAAATACATCCCAGTGACACAACCACTGCACCAGGGCTCTCGTGCTGCTCCGGGTGCTGCTCTGGGCTCCAAGCTCGGTAACCAGCTGGGAAGGGATGGGAGAGTAACAGCCCAAAGCTTTGGAGATGCTGAGGCTCCTCTTCCGCAGCAAGCCAAGGATCCAGGAGGCAAGTGTCTGATAAAATACCTGCTCTTCCAGCAGGACACAAAAAATCAGGGAATTCCTGATCCTGGAGAGCCAGACCTTATCCAGGTTTAATTAAGCCCTCTTTTGGAAAAGGCATTTTGGAGGGTACAGCTGCTTTCTAAGAAGTGTCTTTCCTAGGTGCTGCCAGATTTTGGGAGTGTTTTGGGACCAGAGCATGTGTTGAAGCAACAGAAATTAAAACAGCTTCTGGTTAGTTGTTGATGAATAGGAAGCAAAATGCCAAGAGCAGAATCTGTTTCGAGCTTTTGCAGGGTGGTTTTTTTTCTGGCATTTAGATGTGACGGTCTCAACCGGCAAAGTGACAAAACGCGAGCAAAAACAAACCTGTCTCTTGGCTTCTGGCTTGTAAAATCCTCCCTCAAAAAAAGGGGAAAGTAGAAAACAGGGCTTGTATTTTGAACTTGGGAAAATCCCCATTTGTCTGTCTCCAGCCCTTGCTCAGGGCTGACTCAGCCACCTGTGCCCTGCGAAGGTGGCACGGGGAGGTTCAGAACTTGTCTCCTCCTCTGACTGGAGAGACCTCCTGGGTTTTACTTTCCAGGAGAAGCCAATATCATTTCCCAGCAGTGCAGGAATCTGTAGGAAATGCCTCTCCAGAGGCTGTGGGTGACAGCAGGTGCTGGGAGCTCCCAGGAGCTCTGCTGGACCTGCAGAGATCCGTGCTTGTGGGAATCCAGTCCTCCCGCCCCATCCCAGGCAGGGGCTGGTGCCTGCTCTGAAGGAGCTGGGATGGAGCTGCTTTCCCTGCTGCTGGGAGGGATCCCCGGGGCGGGGTCTGCTGAGGGTGCTGTGAAAGCTTTTGGCTCAGGAAGAGGCTGTGTGGCTTTGGCAGGTTTGTCACCCTGCTGCTCCTGGGGCAGCAGGACACTCACCATCCCCCAATCCTCAAGGGATCCTGGCTGCTCCCCCTGTAAGGGCACACCAGTGCAGAGGAGGAAGGGGAAGAGGTGACTGCAAGGGTCCCTCTGATCTGCAAACTTCCCTGCAGACCCAGGACAGAGGCTTTTGGAGTTTGTCCAGGTGTATCTGGGAGTAAAAGCTGATCTAGACATTAATCAACCTGCCAGAAATTAATTATCTCTCCTTGGTGCTCTGATTCTTGGGGAACACATGTAAGCAAGTTCTGGCACCATGTCCTTCCCCACCACTGGTCAGAGTTTATCAAATCCAATCAATATAAATGTGTTTACTGGAACCTGGCTCCAGCTGCTCTCCTGGAGCCACCACACAGCTCAGAATCACGTTTCGAGGAGCAATGGATGGTGGGACACCCCCAGGGGCTGTGAACAGCTCACCTGGTCTTGCTGAACAAATTCTTTAGGAAAACCTCAGCAGAGAATCACAGCCCCTCTGTGCTGACACTTGTTTATCGTCCCACAGGCAAAATCTGACATCACTTGGGTAGAGAAAGACCTCGTGGATTTGGCAGACAAGGTAGGAGAGCTGCAGGAGGCACCTCAAAGAGACTCATCCATTTCATTTGAATTTTATCCCACACGCGAGGGCGTGAGCAGAGCTCACAGAGACCTCTCTGAAAACCAAACCCTTTCCTGCCTCCTGCCCCTGCCAGCCCCTCTCAGCTCTGTGGGACTGCTGCTGCAGAGAGCAGCTATTGCTCACTTGCTCACATGACATCCTGCACTAGATTTCATCCTCCTCCTCCTCCTTCCTCCCCACACCAACCCCCTTTCCGTGCTGTCATTTGTGTCTCCTGTGCCTTTCCGATCTTGTCAGTGAGCCAGGGCGGGCACTTTTGGTTGTGTGGATGTACAGGGAGATTTTATTGCCTTTCTGAGGCTCCTCTCCCTTGCTGGTGTCACAACATGAAACATTCTCTGGGTCGGGATGAGATTTCTCAGCTCCTGCTGGGCCCACACTCAGAGAGTTCACTGCTCCCCCACGCTGAGACCGTGGAGCTGCTGTGGGATGGGTGCTTATCTCGGGCAGCACAGGGTGGATGGGGTTTCCCCCTCCCCAGGCTGTGTCAGAGCACAGGAGGTGTCTGTGACCCGGGCTCCTGCTGTGCTCAGGAGCTGCAGGTGCTTTTCCAGCTCCTGGTGCCTGCCCCCAGCCCTTGGAGGAGCACTGAGGTGGGGCTGGGCCCAGCTGCCTCACTGGTGTGCAGTCATTTATTTCTTTCGTTATCAGTTCTCAAAGAGCACATGGTGGGGGCAGAGGGGACAAGGCAGTCATAATTTGTCTCTGGTTCCATCCTCTGCACTCTCGGGAGAAATTCAGAGCTCAGCACTGACATGGGGCTATTTCCTTTGGTGTGGGTGTCTTTTGACTCATTTCAAGGGGTTTCTTTCTTATCTGCACCCTCTGGGGTCTTGCTGCAGGAAACATCTGTCTGTCCTGAGGGAAAGGTCAAAGTGGGGGAACAGGCTTGGAGGGGGAAGGAGGCAAAGCAAGCCCTCTAAATACCTCTGTTCTGTCCTGCCAATAATCTGAGCCATGGTGGGTTCAGAACCCAGAAATGCCCTTAAAAACACCTCACGTCGACCTTCCAAGGTGGGTCTCAAATAAATAACTCCAGAGTCCACAGCAAAGATTCCTGTGCAGCATAAGGCAAGCGAAGGACTGAATTCAAATCCAAACATTCCCAGAGGAATCCCGTCCTGGGTGACCCCTCATCCTTGTGCCAGTGGGAGAGCAGAGATGTGCAGCTTCCAAGGTGTTGTCACACTTCTGGCTGGGTTCTCGTGAGTTTTTCTCTTGTTTTAGAAAGGAAAGCAGCTTCTCACAATTTCCCCTGTTGTGGAAATACCCCAGAGCGTCCAGCCTGACGTGAATTTCAGGTAGCATTAGATGGAAATCCCTTTGAGGAGACCATGTGTGTTTTCTATCAGTGTCTTGTCTGAGCCAGGGAACCCAAACGTCAGCGAGGAGCAGTGAGGTTGTTGTTATTTTTTTAAAAGCAAACTTGAAAAAAAAAAAAAAAAAGCCCCAACCACAGTGCCGTTGCTGGGGAGGGGGAGTGTGAACCTCCCTCTGTGTGAGCAAGTCTGCTCCCCACTGCGCATCTGCCACCAGCTCAGCCACCTGCAGCTCCTGCTCTGGCACCAGCAGCGCCCGGAGCCCCCTGAGCCCTGGGACCTGGGGGGCCGCGGTTCCTGGGGCAGGACAATGTTGATCGGGATGGGAGAATGCAGAGGGACCCTAAACTTCCTCGCGTGTGGGCGTTCCTGACGTTCCGGCTGCGCAGGAGGCACCGAGCCAAGCCCTGCAGCCTGCAGCTGCCTGCCCCCAGCCCGCTCACCAGCCTGGTCAGTACTGCTGCCACCTCCCGCTGCCACCTCCCTCTGCTTCCCTTCCTGCTGCTGCCTGATGCTTCCCATGGATGTTCAGGGCACTCTGGTTTGCTTTTGTCTCTCTTCCTTCTGGGATAGTTTGTTGTGGAGCCATTGGAAGAAGCTGATCTTGGTGGCACACAGGTGCTTTTGTGCTGCCAGGCAGGCTGTAGGAGCTGGTCACCTGAGTGTTGAATTCCAAGTTAGTGGATGAGTCCATGAGGGAAAATCCTCCCTTGTGTCAGCAGATACCAAATGGCTTCTCAAAGTGTTTCTTTGGTAGGAGGATCACAGGATGGTTTGGGCTGGAAGGGACCTTAAAGCTCATCCCATTTCCCTCCCTGCCATGGGCAGGGACACCTTCCACTGTCCCAGGCTGCTCCAAGCACTGCCAGGGATCAGGAGTAATGAGTGGGAAGTTGAGCCCAGCCTGCCCTGTGGGAGAGGGACTGGAGCAGGTCAAGCTCATAAGGAACCCAGATAGATACATTGGCTGTGTCTGACCACAGAGACAGCACAGATTGAGACTAATAGTATAAAAGTCACTGTATCTTTGGGATGCAATAGAAAGCAGCACAAGGTGTTTCCGTTGAGCTGAAATCTGGGCTTTGCTCAGCAGAGGTACAGACAAGTTTTGCTGGGAATAGGAGGTGTTTCAGCATCACCTCAGGGTCTGTGGCTGTGCTGGCCCAGCTCCCTTGGTGAGTTTATTCTATTTATGCTGATGAAATCTATTTTTTCTTCTTTATTTTTTTTTTAAGTAAAATAATGTGTTTTAAACAAAACATGTGCCAGAGACCTTGGCTTCCCCTCAATCTTCTTGAAGGCTGGAGTCTGTTAAGGCATCATCTGTATGTGCTGAAGATGCACTAAGACTTATGTTGCAGAGTTGCTCAGATTGCCGAGCAGATGGGCTCCAACATGTCTGATTTTTGCCAGCCCTGGCCCTGTTTTGACAACAGTGCCGTATTTTTTGTGTTGTGGGATTTTTAGTGGCATAAACACTCCTGTTTTTGCCACCAGCGCCTCAAAAAGGAAGGTGGTTCTCAAGCACTCCTCTGAAATGCAGTTCAAAGCAGGTCCTGTGGTCAGGAGGGAGGGCTCTGTATTTGCCTGGTCCTCCCTGCCCCGATTTATTGATTGCAGATGCTGATACCTGTGACAAGCACCAACTTTTATGGTTCTCTCAGATGTGGCTCCTGTGAGTCTGGAGCTGCAGTCCTTGTTCCATAATCCCATGAGGCTGCTTTCCCTTGCTCAGGAGTCCCTGCCAACCGTGTGCCCTCTGTTTCAGGGGGAAGGTGTCGTGCAGGAAATCAACATCACACACCATGTGAAGGAGGGCTCTGAGAAGGCTGATCCCTCACAGTTTGAGCTCCTGAAGGTGCTGGGACAGGGCTCTTTTGGCAAGGTGAGATCACTTCTTCCTATGTGCCATGCCAGAGGAATGGTTTTGGCGATGAAAGGAACCATCCCCAACAAAACCACTTTCCTGACTGCCAGGAATGTTCCTGGGCCTGTTCCTCCCTTCTCAGAACTGCTGCTGTGTGCCCCAGGCTGGGTTTGGCCCCTGTTTACAGTCCAGTTTCCCTTCTGTGAAGGAGGAAGGAAATAGCCTGTAGCTCTTATCTATTTCAATAATCCAGGTCTCTTACAGACCATCTGCTGACACATTAAAGCAGCTTGGTGTCAGCCAGTTACCAGCTGACAGTGGGGGCTTGGACAGGACCGAGTGCTGCTGCCTGGGCAAATGCAGCACTGGCTCTGTAGAATCAGAGAAAAGTTGGAAGAGACCTCTGGGATCATCCAGTCCAACCAGCAGCACTGCCAAGCCCATCGCTTGCAGGTGGTGTCCTTTTGATGCTGCCTAAAACCAGGTAGAATGAGACATCAGAGAAGGGAGGGAGATAAAAATCCAGAGGATGCAGGACCTGCATAACAGGGAGTTCATGTGACTGACAAACCAGGAGGCTTTTGTGGTCCAGTCAAACATCAGTGCCTCCAGTCACAGCTCCCAGGCATCAGCCCCATCCCCACGGGAGCTGCAGGAGTCAGGAGGTGTGGAAGGCAAGGACAGCATGAAACTGGGAGGTGAGAGGAGCCCACACACAGCACTTCCCTGGAAACCCCATGGGAAAGCTTGAGCTTCTTAGGGACACTCTGGGGTTTGCCACTTTGGGAGGCATCCAGCTCCTACTGCCAGTGTTTATTACTTGGTGAATGTGGTGTTCTTCTGCCTCAGGTTTTCTTGGTGAGAAAAATAACACCCCCAGATAGCAACCACCTCTATGCCATGAAAGTGCTCAAGAAGGCGACACTGAAAGGTAGGAAGGAGACTCTTCCTGCAGTGCTCTGATCTTCTGTGGCTTAAAGAGCACCGGGGAAATGTCACAACAGCCACTGCTGGCCCCAGGGTGGGCTGGCTGAGAGAGAAGCATCTTTACCCAGCAAAACACACTCATTTTCTTTCATCTGTTTAAGAGCATCGTGATGGAGGTGGGAGAACACCTGGCTCAAGCAGCTTGGTGCTTAAGGCTGGGATGGGGCTGGGCACTGGGGCTGGACACTGCCCAGGGGCCTTCTCCTGTGTCTGAGCTGCTCCTCTCTTCCCACAGTGCGGGATCGGCTGAGGACAAAGATTGAAAGGGACATCCTGGCTGATGTCAACCATCCCTTTGTGGTGAAACTCCACTATGGTGAGTGTGGAGCTCCTTGGGGTGCTGGGAGAGGGGCTGCAGCTCCAGCAGACTCTGACTGCCTTTAAACACAATCCCCTGAACACAAATCCTTTCCTGGAAGGATCTGTGGTCCCACTGCCTGCTCCAGCTATGGAATGGGGAACAGAGCATGGACCGGGAGAGGAGGTTTAAACATCAAATCCCTAGGATTAAAACATTAAACCAGAGAAGCTGAGAAAGCAGAGTTAACTAGCCAAGCTGCAGTTTGGCAGGGTTAATGCTCTGACTCTGGGGAAGGCAAGGACAGCTTTGCTCCCTGTAAGGTGACCGGTGCCTCTCCCAGGAAAACAGCCCTTTCAGGAGGGTATCACTGGCGGAAAGGGAACCAGACCCCCATAAAATGAGAATTTTCTGCAGTGCCAGAGTGCTGTGGGGAGCTCCCATTTCAGCAGCAGGGACAGGCCATCTCCTTCACCCCATCAGCCCTACCTGCATTTAACCCAGGAACCACGCAGGACATGTGCCCAGCTGGAGCTGCTGGGATTTAAGTGATTAATGTAACACCATGGAGCCTTCCCTCAGTGCACGGGTCTGATTCCTGCTCTGGCTTGTGTTTCAGCATTCCAGACAGAGGGGAAGCTGTACCTCATCTTGGATTTCCTCAGAGGAGGTGACCTTTTCACTCGGCTTTCCAAAGAGGTGGGTATGCTCTGGCATCTTGGTGGGCTGCTGAGGCTCAGCTCATCTCAGCTTATGGCCTGGAGAAGTGACTGACCCTTGCAAAGTCCTTGAGAGGCTGAAAACAACCTCCAGCCTGCTGCTGTCCAGAGTTGGCACCAGGAGAGGGTGTTTTGGGAGCCATGTGCTCCAGCAGGAAAGGAGCAGCACAGGTGGCAGGTCCCACCCCTGCAGCCTGGTGCAGGTGATGCCCTGGCACAGAGTGCCCAGAGAAGCTGTGGCTGCCCCTGGATCCCTGGCAGTGTCCAAGGCCAGGTTGGACGGGGCTTGGAGCAGCCTGGGACAGTGGAAGGTGTCCATGGTGGGGAGTAGGACTGGATCCATTAAGGTCCATTCTAACCCAAACCATTTTAGGATTCTATGAACGGTGGGTGAAGTCTGGGAAACTTAGAAAGGGCAGGAGGGAGCAACATGGACGTGGAAGGTCTTGCCTGGGTGCAGGGGAGTTGCTGGCATTGTAACCCAGCCCCTCTCTGCTTCCTCCCCTGCCTGCAGGTCATGTTCACCGAGGAGGACGTGAAGTTCTACCTGGCAGAGCTGGCACTGGGACTCGACCACTTGCACAGCCTGGGGATTATCTACAGGGACCTCAAGCCAGAGAAGTACGTGTGGCCCAGCTGAGGCAGGATCCCAGCCCAGAGTCAGGGAATGGCTCCTGCCTTCCTGAGGGGCTGGAGGATGCCCCAAGGCCAGACAGATGGGAGGTGGTGGTGCCAGTCCAAGGCTGCTGCTCCTCAGATCTGTGGTTCCTTGCCTGGGGTATGTGGGGATCAGAGGAGGGTAGCCTCTGAGGCCATTTGTTTACTGTGAAGCCAAGGATGTGGAGAGGAGGGAGCTGCTCCTGGTCCCACTCCTGTCTTGGTGGTGGAGCTTAAACCACTGGGAGAAGGGACAGGTAACTTTTCCTTTGGATTCTGGGAGCATCTCAGACCATTCCCTGCTGTGCTCGTTCTCACCAGCCCTTACCACAGACAGTAACAACTTGTTTTTCCATTCCTGCTGTAGCATCCTCTTGGATGAAGAGGGACACATCAAACTCACAGGTAAGGGGCTCCACAGAGCCTTGGGCTCCCGCAAGGTCGGTTCCTGAAATACAGAGCTGCTTGAAATGCTCGGAGCAGTGGCTGAGTGCTGACAGCTTTCTCTTGTGCAGATTTTGGCTTGAGTAAAGAGGCCATAGACCACGAGAAGAAAGCCTACTCCTTCTGTGGGACCGTGGAATACATGGCTCCAGAGGTGGTGAATCGCCAGGGCCACTCGCACAGTGCTGACTGGTGGTCCTACGGGGTCCTCATGGTGGGTACCCTGTCCAGGACTGGGAATGGTAGCTGCCCCAGACACAGCTCTGTGTGTCCTCCAGACCTGCTGACCTGGGGGGAGCTCCCCACACCCCCCAGAGGGCTCCCTAAGGGGCTGTCCAGGCCTCCAGCCAGGAGCTGCTGGTCCCTCGAGGCTGCTGTGCCAGTGGCTGCTGGTGTGTGAGGGGTCTGTGGGGGGTGTGGAGGTGTCTTTGGGGTGTGTGGGATGCATGGGGGTGTCTGTGGGGTGCGTGGGGGTGTCTGTGCCCACTCCAGCACCAGGCCATCGCTGTCAGTGCAGATCTGGTGCCACCGTCTGGCAGCTGCTGGATCCCAGAGCTCCAGCAGGAGCAGGTGCTGGCCCGGACATGCTCCCATGCAAACCCTGTGAGCCAAGCTGCTGCTTGGAACACGCGGTGCCTGTGAGCTCTGTCAGAGCTGGGCTTGACACCACTCACACGCAGGAAGGGGCAGTGGGACTGTGCAACCCTGAGCCTTGCTCAGACATGACCCCTTTTCCCTCTTTTTGTCCCAGTTTGAAATGCTCACGGGGTCACTGCCCTTCCAGGGGAAGGACCGTAAGGAGACAATGACCCTCATCCTCAAGTAAGAGCAGTTTCTCTCTCCTTTCTGCACAGGAGGGGTATTGCAATTTGGGGACTCTTGTAATTTTGTGGCCTTTTTTGGCAAGTGGTGCCATATCAGCCATCAGTTTGAAGGGTGCAGTGTAAATGCCAGAGAGATGATTGTGCATTTTTGGGGTAGAGGTGCTGCAGTTGCCTTGTGGGTTGAATTCTTCAAACCTGCAGTTCATTGCATAACTTCCTCCCCAGAGCGAAATTGGGCATGCCACAGTTCCTGAGCACTGAGGCTCAGAGCCTCCTGCGAGCCCTTTTCAAAAGGAATCCAGCCAACAGATTAGGTAAGACCTTTTTTTTGCGTTTCTGAATGGCCCTGATGCCATATGAGGGCCTCTCACATCCCCCTGGGTCAGCAGTGTGCTCACACCTGTGCTGGGTCAGGGCACAGCCACCTTCTCTGTATCCCCTGGCTGTGCTGCATCCCTGCCTGTCCCCTCTGCTTCGCTGGGGGTGAATACAACATGATCTGTGGTGCCTCTTGCAGGATCTGGGCCAGACGGGGCAGAGGAGATCAAGCGCCACCCTTTCTACTCCACCATCGACTGGAATGTGAGTATCAGAAAATGCAAACTTCTGCACCACACGGCACCAGTTAACACAGTTCTGGCAGCAGGAACAGCACAGTCCTGAGGCTTGGCCAGCTATGGGAGAGCCACCAGCCCTGTCCACATCCATTCCAATAACCCTTCCCAAAACTAAAACTTTCTCTGTTGTGTAACTGTCTCATACCTGAGCTGCCTGTCAACCTCACCTCAGTATGAATTTACTCATCTCTCAGCAGAGAGGTGCAGGTTTTCCTTGGGGTTTAGGACAAGGACTGTCTTGCACAAAGTGGGAAGGAATTGGGGCAACAATCCTGGCAAGGAGATCAGGGCGATCACTGAACTGGCATTTCCCAGCTACTCCTGGCCAACTCCCACCTTCCCATGCAGGCTCGTGGCCGCTGAGCTGTAGAGAAATGCTGAGCCACAGAGTTTCACAAAATCTCTTCCTGGCCCCCATTCCTCACCAGCCTTTGCATCCTTCCAAGCTGGTTTTGCAGCTGTTGTTTGGGTTTTGTGTGTTTTGCAGAAGCTGTACCGCAGGGAAATCAAACCCCCCTTCAAGCCTGCAGTGGGCCAGCCAGATGACACCTTTTATTTTGACACAGAATTCACATCACGGACACCAAAAGGTTTGTATGACGTGAAGCAAAGTCCAAGTTTCCTGTGTGAGATGTCACTCTGTGGCTTCACACCGGGGTGTATTGGGTGCCAGCAGGATTCTGCACAGAGAAGGTTTAGGTTGGATATCAGGGAAATTTTGTCTCCCTAAAGGGTTGTCAGTCCCTGGCACAGGCTGCCCAGGGCAGTGGTGCAGTCACCATCCCCGCAGGACGTGGATGTGGCACTTGACATGGTTTTGTGATGGTCTTGGCAGTGCTGGGGGAATGGTTGGACTCGCTGATCTTAGAGAGCTTTTTGAACCTGGGCAATTCCATGATTCTCTGTGGGGTGTTAGGGGCAAGCTCAGCGCTGCTGGTGTGGCTCCTGTCTCGAATAAATTACAGGAACTGTAGCTCCTGGGTGCGAGGGGGAGGCTTCTGCTCCTCAGACCCTCCTCAAGCTGTGTCTCAACTCCTGCTGCAGATTCCCCGGGTGTTCCCCCGAGTGCTGGGGCCCATCAGCTCTTCCGAGGCTTCAGTTTTGTGGCAACTGGGTTGATGGAGGATGGCAAAGTGAAACCTGCCCAGCCACCCCTGCATTCAGTTGTGCAGGTAAGGAACAGGGACAGAGGAACAGCTCTTTGGAGGTGCAGGGATGCTTCAGGTCTGCAGGATCTCTGCATCACCTAGAGCCTGAGGCAGTGTCATTCTCTTGGGCATTCTTGCCTCCTGTTCTTTCATCACCATTGACTATCACATTATGCACAGGCTGTCGGGGCAGTGTGGAGCTGTGGCTCTGCTGTCCCCAGGTGGATCTGTGCTGGCAGGGGTCTGTAAATGCCCCTGGGTTGGAGGTGCCACCCAAAGGCACCATGCTCGGTGCAGGCAGCATTGGCCCACTGACCTATATCTGCCTTGTTCTCCTCTCCTCCCGCTCCCCACAAGGAGGAGAAGCTGTGGGATGTAGCAGACAGTCTGACAGCTCTCTCTGTGCTGCAGTTAACTAATCACATTGCACAAGTCCTTCCCTGAACCCTCCCAGCTCAGCTCTCCTTTGTTCTCTGGCAGCAGCTGCACGGCAAGAACGTCCAGTTCAGCGATGGGTACGTGGTGAAGGAGGCCATCGGCGTCGGCTCCTACTCCGTCTGCAAACGCTGCATCCACAAGGCCACCAACATGGAGTATGCAGTCAAGGTCTGGGATCTGCCCTCCCAACTGAGCTCCCCTCTTACATCTTTGCCCAGAGCAGCTGTGGCTGCCCATCCCTGGCAGTGTCCAAGGCCAGGTTGGATGGGACTTGGAGCAACCTGGGATAGGGGAAGATGTCCATGCCCATGGAAGCAGGTGGAACAGGATGAGCTTTAGGCTCATCTAGGACCTAAAAGGACAATTTCTGTGCTGCTCTACATGTACCTGCACTTCCCTAGGAATAGCAGGGAAGCAGTGTCTTCTTCCCCTAGAGGGAGAAGAGCATCTCATCTTCCTGAGCAAAGCTGTGGCTACATCAGGACTTAACAAAAGACAAAAAATTTTGTGGGCTGGGGACACTGAATGAAGCAACTAAAGGATTTCTAGAGCTAAAGAGATCAGGGGACAAGGAGTGGATATGGCACAGGAGCTCTGCAGGGCTCCAAACTCAGCTCGTATGCTTTGTCCTGACCCCTTCCCCACCCGTGGTGGCTGAAGCGTGTCCCTATTCTTGCAGGTGATTGACAAGAGCAAGCGAGACCCTTCTGAGGAGATTGAGATCCTGCTGCGGTACGGGCAGCACCCAAACATCATCACCCTGAAAGACGTGAGTGTGGCTTGAGAGACTTCCCTGTGCCTTGGTTTAGGAAGTGCAGGCTGGAGGGGCAGAGTTCAGCCCCAGCAGGGGCAGCCCAGTGACCTAGCTCCATGTGTTCCTCTGCTTCTTTGCCAGGAGAAAGTTCTTCCCTCACAGTGTGCTGGGCACTGCCCAGGCTCCCCAGGGAATGGGCACAGCCCGAGAGCTCCAGGAGTGTTTGGACAGCGCTGCCAGGGATGCCCAGGGTGGGATTGTTGGAGCCAGGAGTTGGATCAATGATCCCTGGGGGTCCCTTCCAGCTCGGGATATTCCACAATTCTGCAGTGGGGAAGCATCCCCAGAGCCATCTCTGCTGATCCCTGTCTGGTGATGGAAGCACAAAAGGGAAGCTCTGGAAGCACATTCTGATTACCCCATCCATGTTTTCTCTGGCAGGTGTACGATGACGGGAAGTATGTGTACCTGGTGACTGAGCTCATGAGGGGAGGGGAGCTGCTGGATAAAATCCTCAGACAGAAATTTTTCTCGGAGAGAGAAGCCAGTTCAGTCCTGCACATGATCTGTAAAACAGTGGAGTATCTGCATTCCCAAGGGGTGAGTGTTTTCCTGGGAAGCTCCCTGGCGTTGCACTGTGCTCCCTCTCCTCCAGGGAGTAACTCTGCCCATCAGGACAATTATTTCTTGCTGGTGTTGCCCTCTTGGCAAAGCAGATGTGGGGCCAAGGATAGAGTGACCTCAAGCAACTTTCAGACCTTTATCTACCTGGGGTATGAGCACAGCCGTTTCTTGGCTCCACAGGTGGTTCACAGGGACCTGAAGCCCAGCAATATCCTCTACGTGGATAAATCAGGGAACCCCGAGAGCATCCGAATTTGTGACTTTGGCTTTGCCAAGCAGCTCAGGGCTGAGAACGGGCTCCTCATGACCCCCTGCTACACAGCGAACTTCGTGGCACCCGAGGTGAGCACCTTACTGACCTGAGACCCTCCAGCAGCCCCGTGTCCCTCCCCTAACCTGTGCTCCCACTTGGCACAGTGGGTCTGCCCTGTTCCAATCTCCAGCCCACCCTGGAAGAGGCAATTACAGAAATACCACTTGTGGTAATGAATCTATTTTGAATCCTGATCTTTTAGTCCCGGATTTTGCTGTTCTTTGCCACATGGACTGCACCCATGTCAAGCCCCTCTTCTGAAATGAGCTCAATGGCAGGAACCAAACACATTTTTTCCCTTTGCTTGTTGTGTTCAGGTCCTGAAACGCCAAGGCTACGACGAGGGCTGTGACATCTGGAGCCTGGGGATCCTGCTGTACACAATGCTGGCAGGGTAAGGCAGGGGCTGGGGCTGTGACCCCTCTGTGGGGACAGCTGTGCCTCTCCTCCTGCCCAGGTCAGTAAATCCCAGGCTCTCTCCTCTCTCCCCAGCTGCACTCCCTTTGCAAATGGTCCCAGTGATACTCCAGAAGAGATCCTGACCCGGATAGGAGGGGGGAAGTTCTCCATCAGTGGGGGCAATTGGGACACTATTTCTGACATGGCCAAGGTAGGGTTCTACATTTGTGTTACACTCAGGGGTTGGGGTCGAGCACAGGAGTTGCTATAAGGCAAATTTAGAGCAAGTTGGGGAGGGAACACACAAGCGAGAGAATAAAACCAGCACTGCAGCTTCTACCCCACAGCTTCTACCCCACACTTCTAGTCCCTCACAGTAGCTTTGTTTTAGCTCTGGCTGTGGATATTTGCATGATAAACCAACCTCGTGCTTGACCCTTGTGGGGTTTGCTCTGTGTTATACCCCCCAGGCCTGCCAAAAACATATTTCATACAAAAAGACACTGATGTCTGGGGACTTTAAACTTGGTCTCTGCATTTAAATCCTTATCTGGGGGTGGACAGGTGGGTTTTTTGCATTTAAAGTATGAAATCTTCTAAAGTCTGACTTTCCAAACTATACCTGTAGGATCTGGTATCAAAGATGCTCCATGTAGATCCTCACCAGCGTCTCACAGCCAAGCAGGTCCTGCAGCATCCATGGATAACCCAGAAGGACAGTTTACCCCAGAGCCAGCTCAATCACCAGGACATTCAGCTTGTAAAGGTACCAAATCTGGAGTGGGAAAATGGGATGGAAGTTTGGAGAGGTGTTAGCCAAGGCAAGCAGCACAGAAAAGCTGAGAGTTTTGGGAGAAAGGGGCGATTCTTTACCAGCATGTCAGTGCAGGAGGGACACTTAAAGAAATAAGAAAGGTGCTTCTGGCTTTGTTTGTGGGTTTGGCTGCTCTGCTCCCCTGCCTTGTAAAGCCATGAGTCTGAAGCAGCTCTCGTGCACCTGAGTGACTCCCCTGTGCCTCTCTCCAGGGCGCCATGGCTGCCACGTACTCGGCACTGAACAGCTCCAAGCCAAGCCCTCAGCTGAAGCCCATCGAATCCTCCATCCTGGCACAGAGGAGGGTGAAGAAGCTCCCCTCTACCACCCTGTGAGACCCCACGGTGTAGGAACACCCTGGATTTTGCACACCTATGGAAGAGGGGGACAGGGGATGGGCAGGGTCTGCACAGGGGCTCCCTTGGGGACTTGTTCTCAAAAGGCCAAGTGCCTTCCTGCTCCTGAAAGACTGGCTCCTCCTCGTGTGGACTGATCTTTTCTGAGAGAACTTCACTGTAAAACTTTTTTGAAGTGTAAATTGTCGATTTTTAAAGACATCCATCTGTGTATATGAGAACTAGAACGTATAACTGATGTCAAGTGGCACTAAAAAGCAGCTCTGATTCACCCTTCTCTGTGTAGGGCCACATATTTGTTGTCGCTACAGCATTTCTTGGAGCTGATCCTCTCCAACTCCACTGCAGCTGGAAGACTGTCACACTTGGGGTTTAGGCCTTGGGGCTTTTCCTCCCTTCAACCTTAGGATGCGTTTCCCGAAGCCAGCCCTGCAGCCTCCCAGCCAGCAGCACTCGTGTCCGTGAAGGACTTCCCTCCCCTCCACATCCTGAGTGTTTGTTCCATGTAGGGTGGATTTTGCAGGCTCCATTTCTCCCTCTCTCCCGTGCTCCCCAGCTCAGCCAGCAGCTCAGATCTCTGAACAAAATAAGCCACGGTTTTTCCAAGCCTTCCCTTAGATGCTCAGCAGGCCAGGACACCTCCTGGGTTTGGCTCACTCCTTCCCTCTGCACTCCCATCTCCATGTTCTCCCATCACTGGGGAGCTTGTTACCTCTGCAGGGAGGGATGACAACAGAACCTCCTCCTTGGCAAAGCCGAGGCTTTGCGCTGGCTCTGTCTGCTGCTTTTACCATTTGGGGTTTTCCTTCCCCTCAGCAGGAACCTCTGAACCAAACCACCCTTTATTTTTTTAATTTAACTTTGTTCTACAGCTGGTAACTCAGGGTTTCTTTCTGACTGCTACAATAAACATGTCGTTGAGGTGACGTCCTGTTACTGACTGTAAGCTGCAGAGCCAGCGGCCCTGGCCATTTCCCAGCCATTTCCCAGTCGTTTCCCAGCCGTTTCCCAGCCGTTTCCCAGTCGTTCCTGGTTGTTCCTCTGTGCTATGCAGGGGCAGGGCTCCTTGTCTGCCTTCTGGAAAAGCTGCAAAGCTTTTTACCGGGCCCTGAAGTTAGTTACCTAAGCCCTCCTTAGGGCTGCCTCTCATGCCACCTTCTCTCAGGTGCAACCCCTCACTCCACAGTGGGAGGCAACCACAACCAGTCCTGGAATGAGGCAGGAACCAACAGGAATGGTGGCAGCATGTGAAGGGGAATTTCTTACTCTCAGGACATTTCTGTGCTTATAGAAACCAACATGTGGAGATAAACTGTGCCAGAAATAAATGCCCACCCCATTCTGACCTGCAGGGAATTGCTGGAGCTCCATGGTTTCATGGTGGCAGTTTCTGGGAGCAGCAGGATTGCTACAAGGGCTGCAAACAGAGCTCAAGGATGTGACTGGAGCCAGCAAAGGTTCTCATGTGAATTTCTGCTACTTTTAGCTGATCGTATCACAGAAGAGGAAACTTTCCTTTTTGTTCAGTCCCAGTAGGCTCTAAAATGGAGAATTCCATAAAAATAATTATCTGAGATGCACAGTGCTCATCTCCTCTACCCTCATCCAAGCAGGTCCTGTGAGCAGCCAGTGAGAAGCTGAAATTGTCACAATTTTTTTTCTTTCTTTATTCCAAGTTCAGCCTGAGTGTTCAATGCTTCTGAGAGGATGAGGCCAGCACCAGTCCACGGTGGATCTTCTTTACTGGTATTGCCACCAACCCTGGCAGAGAGGGACTTAATGTTTTGCTGAGATTTGGGGAGGGGAACCCTCCACAATCTAAAATGCCTTCCTTAAAAATACTTGTGGCGTGATGTTCCCTACAACTCCACAGTGACTCTTGTGACAGTGCTGTGCAAATTTTAGGTACCTGCAACCAATACAATATCTACAAACAATTTTCTGGAGCTGGGATCAGTCCTTTTGGGTACTTTTGGGTGTTTCAGGAACCTCTGCAGATTTTCAGAATATTTCCTACATTGTGTCTCGAGGGAAGGTCTGGAGTGATGGATGGGGATCCCTGTGACGTGGTGTGTGAGGCTGTGGGGGACAACCAGGTGCAGATGGGCACAGGGAGAGCAGCCCTTGGCTGCAGCAGGTTCTGCCTGGCCATGAGACGATACCTGGGGTGTCAGACCCCAAAACCCGGGGTGTCCAATCAGAAGAACTCTGTGCTTGGTGCAGCTGCAGCTTCTGAAACCCCCATCCCCTTGGAGAACAGAGGGAACAGGAAGGGCTACACCTTCCTCTCCAGGGGGCTTTTAACCACATTGTTCTGAGTGATCAATAAGTGAAAATAAATCTTGATTTTTAGTTCCAGATCAACCAAGTGCTGTTACATTTTTAATTCCAGTGCTCAATAAAAATGAACTTGTTGAACTTTCTGTCTATGAGAGCTGTAGGTGTTTGTGATGGGATGGGCTCTCTCCTTCCTTTTCTGGTTTTGTCCTGACCTTTGCCAAAATACTGTTGTCATATTAACTGAAATTGCATTATTTGAGGTGAAAGTTGAGTATCTAATGCCTGTTGGGGAGAGCTGGTGTCTGAGAGACCATTAGGTTTGCTTTCACAGGACTTTGGGGTCATTCAGCTTTAACTCGGGACCAAGAGGCTACAGAGGATATCACAAATTATCTTGGTCTTAAAAGGGGCAAAAATGGATTTAACTTCCATATGTAAGGAAATCTTTACAAGGAAAGCTACTTCTGTTATTTCAGGTGTTTAATAGTGGTTTTGACCTTTAAGCTTTTGTTCTGTAGGTCTGAATGAAAGCTCAAGGGAGCAGAAATCCTAGAATGCAGCCTCAAAGTGGTAAGTCTACCTGGAAATAACCTGTGCAGAAAGAGCATATTGATCCAAAGTCAAGGAGCCCAAAAATAATATTGAACAGCTCTATATAATACTGTTTCTGTATAATAAAGGTTAAATTTTCCTATTTTGGGGCATAAATCAGCCATTTTTCTGTTGCAAGGGGCTGACCCAGCTGAGAGGTTTCCCTTCTTCCCACGGTGTAGCTGTGCCTTCCCCCTGTTGACCTCTGTCAAATTCGCCAGGGCATCAATAAATGTCTTTTGGCCTGAGAAATATTCCCATCAAGACTCAGTTTAAAATCGAAGGCCAGTAGCTTTCCCAGCAATCATTGTCTCTTTCTTCTTCACAGTGAAACTTCACTGAGCAACCAATCTGTGGCTTTAACTTTTTAAACTTTAATGCAAATCTCTCTCCAAGTTCCCACCTCTGAGTTAGTCCATGTCATCGTTTTTTCTGCATCTCTAGGCACTGGTGGATGCTGAACTGTGCAGCTTGAGGCCTTCTGGGTGCCACCACCTCCTCGTGGTGGCCATGGCCATTTCCCAAGGCCGCGGGAGGCTTCGGAAGTACTCGGTGACTGTGAGTGAGTTCCATGGGATGTGGGGTGGATGCTGCGCTTTCATGGAATATTCAACAATTTAATCCCTCTTTTAAGGCAAAGAAAACATTTAAAATATTTCAAGGTCTTCCTTTGGCAGTACATGGGGGCTCTGAATAAAACCTTCACTCACGCCGGGGAAGCCGCAGGTCTGCTGCCACTCCATTCCTTGCCTCTGGTTATTAAAACATCAAGCTGTCTTAGTGCCTCAGCTCAGCCGAGGCGCTGCCTCCCTCCCTTTGTGTGCCACTGAACACCTGCCATTAATACTAATTCGACTCCGGAGGGAAACTCCCTTTCAGATATGCTTGTCTGAAAATAAATTGACATGTAAAAGGTCTCTTTTGTCGCGAAGTGCAGGGAAAGTGCCGGGGTGAGGAGCCGACGGCTCACAAAAGGAGCCACTGACTCCTTAAATCATGTGTGGAGGGAGTGAGAAATGTGAGAGGTGAGGGTTGATGCTGTAACTGGGCTGATGGGATCAGACTGGAGAGGGATCCCAGAGCTGCCACCTCTGATTGGTGTTAGATTTTGAGATTTTGGGTGGTTTTTGTCTAAACCCCCACTTGTCTTGGGGTGAATAGCGAGGGACTCCTTTAGAGAAAAGTCTTTTTGTTTTAGAAAAAATTGTTATTATTACAAGTATCTGCAACCAAAACGAAGAGCAGTAGCGGTGAGCCCTTCAATTTAGATGTGTAATGAACTCTAGGGCTCTGTTGTTTTTCCTGGGACAAAAGTTTGTGTCTCTTTCAATTAGAAAGCAGCAGAAGAATCCTTGGTTAGAGTGTTTATTCTATCCTACAGGCAGCAGTGTGAGCCAGCAGAAGATCAGTAGTTTTATTTTTAATAGAAAGAATGATTTGCTTTGAGCTCCTCGTACCCCAGGGAGACCATGGCTCTCTCCTATGAAAACATTTTAAAGTCGTTTTTTTGGGCCAAGCTTTGGAGAGACTGACACTGCTTGAAATTTGTGTTGGTGCTGAAACGAGACAGCCCCATGTCTGGGGATGAAAATTGAAGTGCTGTGGTGTGGAGCAGACATTCAGCTCATGCTCACTGGGTTTCTGCCTCCTCTAACGAAGAAATCATTCACTTCATAATGAAGATCAAGTCAAAATATGTTCCGGGCTTGAAATAAGAAAAAAAAGGAATTGTGGCAATTACAGAAATGTTCCAAATTCGCTGGTGTCGCGCCTGGTTTATCAAACAAGCTCTCAATGCTGCTGAGCTCCAATGCCATCTTCCTTTTAAACAGCAGATGGTGTTAGAAACCTGTAACAGGTGGAAGCTCTCCAGTTTTATGGGAGAGATCAGAAGTAGCAGTAATTTCTGTTTCCCAAGGGGTAGTTCCTTCCCGAGCTGAACAGCAAGCTGGTCCTTTGCTTGGAGAGTTATTACAGAGGGAAAACTTCTGAATCACACATATTCATATGAAAGAAAGTGATTCTGATTTCGCTTATTCATTTTATATAATAAAAGGAACCTGGTGATGGCCTCCATAACCCTCTGCTAGCAGCTCTAAAAGAGAGATGTAGTGGGGGAAATGGGCTCTGTTTACTGGTGTGCCTTAAATTCCGGCTCCAATCTGCCAGAACTGTTGGTTCCTTGTCTATAACAGCACTTTGCATGCTTAAAGTGTTTTATAAACATTTAATTACCACAGCTTTTGACTCAAAGCCAGGAATCTCTCATTCATCTGCTGCTTGCAAGGGTTGTGAAAATGATATTCAAATCATAGAATTACAGGAAGGGCTGAGTTCAAACCCCAGCTAAAGCAACCTGCATTGCTGGGACCTGTGAGCGCCGCTCGTCCGCAGGGCCGCGTTTCCAAAGGGAGCGACTCCAGCAGGGGAAATGGAAACGTGGCTTGGAATGCAGAGAGATCTGAGGGTCTGTCAGTACCCCAGGACACGGAGCTGCATTTTAATCATGGTAGGGAAACGAGATGCTAAATTCTGTCAGCTGCTGCAGTATGAACTTCTGAGGGAGTGCGGCTCTGTCTAGACCAGAGCTGTGTTTGATCCCCCAGCCCTGGCGTATTTGTTAAAAGTTGCTTTTTTCCCACCCACCACACCACTTGGAATTTTAACATGTCTGCTCCACCCCAACTTCCAGCTCTATTTCTAAAAAGGGGAAGCTCCCAGGAGTCATGGGGTTTGTGACACCAAGTGGAAGCAGCACTTAAAGCTAAAAAACTTGTTTGGGGTTAATAATTTCTATCCGACCATCTGCCTCTTTCACCAGCTCCCTTCCCTGAAGAGCACATTGTACCTGCAGAACTAGGTGTGCATGAATAGAAATCATTTATTTTTCATGAAAATTGTCCAGAGAAGCTGTGGCTGCCCCATTCCCAGAGGTGTCCAAGGCCAGGCTGGACATGGCTTGGAGCAGCTGGGTTCAGTGGAAGGTCTCCCTGCCCATAGCAGGGCGTGGGACTGAGTGGGCTTTAAGGTCCTTCCAACCCAAACTGTTCTGGGATTCAATAAAAAAAAGAGCTGTTGGCTGGCTCTGTGTGTGTTTTGGTGCATCCACACAAACAATCACTGCTGGGCATGGCAGGAAACCCAGAGAAGCTGTTTCTCTACAAGCTGACCCTGATCTCATTGGCTTGAGGAGAAACTATCAAGGAGAAAACCGCCCTCTGCACCTGCTGACCTCTCCAGTCTTTACTGCTGTTCTGAAGGCAGACTGTGAGCCCCTTTAATAAGCTGCTGGCAATCAGCCCCTTTTTAATGAGGCAGATCCCCAGTTTCAAGGCCCTGGATCACTCAGTGCTCGCTTCCTGCTCCATGAATTGTGAGCACACCACGAGCAGCCACTCTCAAAGTAATCCCGGAGTCCCTTTTCCTGCCCTGTTTAAAGACGGGGTAGGGAGTCCTGTGATGTTTCATTAAAGCTGGCTTTTCTCCTCGTGGCAGAGCAGATTTAATCAGACCTGCCTCCTAGTTCCAGCTGCTGGGTTGGAGCGCTCTGATCTGTGCACTGGGTGCACATCTAATTATGGAGGCAATTCCCATGGATACCAAGGAGAATTGCCTGTGCTGGCAAAAAATTATCCCAGCTGGGAAAATGGGGAAGGAGAATGCGTTGAAATATTTGGGACGAGATTTCCAAAGTTTCTGGAAACATAAATGAAAATCGTTTCTGGTTCTTACACCACAATCTTGATTATTTTAAAACTAAGATATGGCTTGGTTTATAAGAGATTATTCCAAATTGCTGTTCTGTTGTGCTACTGGAGGATTCACCAGCACCGTGAAACTTTATTTCCCCCTTCCTTGTTACCTGCATCCACTCGGGAATGCTTTCCAACCTTCACTTCTCACCTGTACAGCAGCAGAGGTGTGTTTGGAGAAAATGTCCAACAGTTTGTTTCCATCAGGGCACACCCTGGGCGAGGCAGAGCGAGGGCTGGTAATTCTGGTTCCTTCTGCAGAGCTGGGTGGGATTTGGGTGAGTTCCTCCCCTTTATGCCTCATCCTTCTGAAATGTATGAATTTAAATAACTTATTTCTGTATAAATTAATGTTTGAAAGGTCTGTTAAAGACAAAAGAGCACTCCCTGGTAAAAGTAGAGGGGGAAATACCTGGGCAAGCATTGCTCAGATGTGGAAAATTAAACAAATATGATTTTAAATTATTTTGTAATTATTCAGCTGCAAGGCCTTGTGTTCAAACTGCATGGGAAAAACCAGATTTCTTAATTTAACTACACAAATTCAAAAGTCTTTTTGAGGGTGGTTTGGGGGGTTTTTTTGTTTTGTTTTTGGTTTGGTTTGGTTTTTTCCTCTGGGTTTGTTTGGAGATTTTTAGGAACATTCTAATCAACTCCACAATGGTTGTAACTTGTCTTTATTTCACTAATTTCTCTCCAGCAGGGGTTCACGCACTTTCCATGATGTTGCTGCCTAATGTAAACACACAGAATAAGGAAAGCTGTGGTACTATTAGGGTGGATTTCCATCTCTTTCTCATCCAGGGCACCTGCTCCCCTTTCCCTCCCCTCCTCCCAGTCTTCCCAGCTGTCTGTCTGTCTCATTTATGTCAATTAGAGATTCAATGCTGCCTGATTTAATTGGCCTGACTTTCTCCTCTAACAGAAACCCGAGCACAGGCCGGGCAGGCAGCAGCTCCTCGGCTCTCCACTGGGGCTGGAGTCGGGAGGGCTGGGGCTTGTTTGCAGCACAGAGCACAATAACCTGTTTGTTACCCTCGCCAGGGAGAGGTTGGTGACCTCCCAACGAGGATGGGACCCAGGCAGTGATGTCATTGGAAAGCCTGGGGGGATTTCAGAGCATTCCAGGAATTGGTGTGACCAGTCCCTCACTGCGGGTTAGCTTTTAGAACAGAGATGGGGATCCCTGGAAGGGCTCAAGGCCAGGTTGGAGGGGCTTGGAGCAACCTGGAATAGTGGAAGGTGTCCCTGCCCATGGCAGGGGGTAGAATAAGATGAGCCTAAGTTCCTTCCAACCCAAACCAGCCTTTCTATGATTTGCTGTGTTGCCTCCTGCCAGGAGGTGACTCTGTGCGCCCTAAGGTCAGAGAGCGATAAAACTTCCCCAGGCTGTGGCCGCAGAGGGCTCATCCTTCTGCTTGGGCTGAACCACGAGTGAGGCTGACTGAAACCCAGCTTTCACAGAGTTTACGTGAGGGCCTGACCCTGTGCCCCCTTTGGGCAGCAAACCTGGAAGCAAACCAGCCCCGACAAAATCTTTGCCACCCCTCCGCTCCTCCTTCCACAGCCCAATCCCAGGAACCAGCTCTGACCTACTTCTTCTCCCAGGCTCCTCGCTCACGTCTCCCTCACAAATTACACAGCCGTCCTTCCCTCCCGGCAGAAATGTGAGTTTCCCAATGAGTTGGCCCGCGGAGGCGTCAATATTGAACAGCAACAGTACCATCTAGTGACTTGGGCTTCCCGGGAGCATCACTTAGCTGGAAAGAGGGAATCTGTGAATTAGGGAGGCCAAGAAGGTCCCAGATTTGCAAACGAGATCCCATCTCTCAGTTCATTTGGATTAAGGAAACAAATCATGCTGATGTTCCAACAGTCTCGGGATTTTTTATCAGAGAGCTGTGTGATGCTTCCTCGGGAGCCGGTCCCGTTTCCAGCCTCCTGACTCCCCGCTGAACCCGGCCCTGCCCTGCCCCACGCTCCCTCTGCTGGCAACCAATTCCTTGATTTCACACGTTCCCAGCTCCTCACACACCCACTCGCCTGCACAGCACCAAATCCCGGCAAAGGCATCAGAGCAAATTGAGGGCTGTGGTGAGTTCTCACTCCCGATAAATGTGCACGTTCTCGCTCTGATGAGCCACTAGTGAAATCCCAAATTGGATGCGCGAAATAAATAGATACAATTCAATTTAATCAGTCAAAATAGGTCCAAAGTCAAGCGTAAAGGGCCCGCTCTGTGCAGATCTGAAATTACACACTCGGCAGCAGAAGGAAGGAAATCAAATTAGAGCACTTCTTTCCCCATCAAAGGACATTAGTCCTGATCCAGGTCCGTTACGCTCACGGTGTGCAGAGTTATGCCTGTCAGAATTCCGGCTGACCGAGGCACCGTGTGGCAGTACCGGGTTAGTGACGGGCTGTGGCGCGTTCTGTGTTGGAGGTGACAACTTTTCCCAGCTGTTGTGCAGCACACGTGTCCACGTCACCTCTTTCCCAGTGAAAAAAGACCATTGTCAGACGTACAAAATGCACCGAACTGGGGAGAGGTGACACAAAAGCCACACCACAGAACCTCAGAGCTCAAGCACACTGTGAATTGCCACTGGTACCACGGGAGAAATTGCTTTGCTGGCTAATCAAACACATCCCCTCCTTGCTGCCAATAGTGCAGCACTGCCCTGAGTCCACTCAGCCTTGCTCATGGGCTGATGACTGCCTGACAATTTTCTGGTCTCAAATTAAACAGAAAACTAAATTAGCAAATTAATTGTTTGCCGTGTTTTTCTTTAGTCCCCATCAGCTGCCTCAGGTCTTGCAGCCAATCCAGAGCCCCTCTCTGCAGTTCCCAGTAGAAGGTGGAGCCCTGCACTGGGTCCTGCTATCTACCAAGTGTCAGTCATGTTAATTTTAAATTACTTTTGTACAGCTTGGTGTCAAAACGATTAAAGCATGAAAAGAAAAACTGAACTAGAGGGAAGAAAGAGGGGGGGAGAGAGAATGAATAATTTACCTTGCATTTACAGCAAGGACACTTGGATTTCCTTAATTTTTCAACTCTGAGAAGCCTGAAACTTCTATTTCTTCATCTGTCACCTGTTTGGGACTGTACCCAAGGAGGTGCTCTGGATCACAGAACCCGAGAACCACAGAGGGGTTTGGGTGAGAAGGGACCTTAAAGCCTATCCTATCCCACCCCCTGCCATGGGTGGGGACACCTTCCACTGTCCCAGGCTGCTCCAAGCCCCGTCTAACCTGGCCTTGGACACTCCAGGGATCCAGGGGCAGCCACAGCTTCTCTGGACAACCTGTGCCAGGGCCTCACCACCCTCTGAGTAAAGAATTTCTTCCTAATGAGGATCCTACAAGGATCTGGGATCTACTTATCACCTCCTTCGTGGTCTACAGGGAGGTGATAACTGCTCACGCCACAATGCTGGGATTTCATCTCAGTTTCTTTCCAGGAAAGGCTTTTTTCCATGCTGCACTCCCCGATTGCTGCAATCACCAACACGGACAAACCCACCCACCCACGTACAGACCTTTTCTCCCCTTCCCAATGCTCTGCTCCCAACTGGGTTTACTCCATGACTCGCACGTACTGTGCTAGATAATTACATACTCGGAAAATACAGAAATGCCTAATCAGATACAGCCTTAAATGCACAAGAATTAGGGTTGTAGGATTGCGGTGTGGCATCCCTGGAGCTCTCTGCATCTGGCTCACACAACCAACCCACGTGCAATGTGAAAATGTTGGGTTTGGGGCACAGACTGCTTTTATCTCCCTTATTAACTCCATCCATTAATTCTTTGTCTTGCCAGCTACTGAATGGTGTCATCAGTGGTCTTTGAAATACCATTCTAAATCTGTTGAGGCCACGAGCACAGCAAAATTATTTGTAAGAGGGCAATTCAACAGCATCAGAAAATGTAAACCAAGTTCAGCCACTTCTGTTGATATTTATGCTGTATCTGGCTTATCCATCAATGCATCTTCCATCCATTAAAAAGGGTATAAATATTGGGAATTAATGTGGCATGAGGGATGTGCAATGAGGTGCTTCAGTAGATGATCACTAACAGGGTGACAGAGCTGTTTGGGAAACAAAAGAGGCTCAAGCCCCCAGTGTAACGTATCCTGCAGGATGTGTGTGGGCTTGAACTGATTTGTCAAAAGCAAAGGAAACAATTTAACTAATGGGTCTTTGCTGAAAAACAAGCATGATGCCTTGGAAATTTCTGTGCTGTCTTGTGCTCTCTCTGTGGCAGGCATGGAGAGGAGACACCTCTGTCTTCTACCTGCGTTTTACTTCTTTGGCCCTAGGACTAACTCAGCCCTACTGGATCCCAGACAGGTCATGTGGAGGGCTGAGGAGTGTTTTTGAAACATCCTCCTCTTCCAAAAGCACCTGTCTGACTCCTCCAACGTGTTTGCTTTGGCTGCATAATCTCCAAGGAATCTCCACCTCACTACGTGGGAGCTGTGACTGGGCAGCAGCGTTGCCGGGGCTTCCACTTGAGCACAGAAGCAAAGGAACATTTCCGTCCTTAACAGTGGGATTCCCTTCTCATGACAACAGTTCCTCAGCCTCTGATTCACAAATACATCGTTTAAATTGCTTTTTCTTCCTTTTGCAATTGGGAAGCTCCTGTAAACTTCCCTCATCCTCCGCCAGAGACCTGGCAGGAGGCTGGCGTGCTGAAAAGCAGAGTCTCCTGCAGTGCCTTTCAGTGTTATTTCAGTGATATCACTTCAGATGAAGTGAGTCCCAAGTACTCCATAACCTCAGCTTTCCCTGGTTAAAATGTGCTCAGCTTTATAAAACTAACACCTTTTTTACTGGAGTCTGCTAGTCTGGATTCAGCAGAATGTCTGCTTGGGATTGAGCTGCTTGAATAACTTTAAAAATAAGAAACGTTAAAAATACAGGTGTAAATACTACCCTGGATGTGGTAATTACTTAAAGCACAATTGCAAACCGAGCAGGACTGCCCTTCAACCTGGCACTGGGGAGCCAACAAAACTGGGAAGCCGGACAGGGATTTGTATTGGATCTCTTATCAACAAATCACTCCCAACTGCAAAATCTTTATGTACCAGCCATTAAATGGTTTCAAATTCTAAATAGTCTGCCAGGCAGGCAATTAACATCATTAATTGAACAAAATTCATCCAGAATAATTGATTTGGACTTAATTACAGGGCCCAAGAGTTCTCAAGGTGTATGTTTACCTTTCGCAGCTGCTCTGAGGATCCCAGTGTTGTGCACATTGTTCCTCACAGTTCTTGGGAATCACTACAAACACTTGAGCACGGAGTATTAAAGCGGTCAGTCCTGGAGTGGCTGCCATAAAAACAAGAAGATGGACAACTTGCTCAGACAAAGGCACACTGAAAGGACATGTAGGAATAAACCACTTTTTTTCCCCTCAATTCCTGAAATCAGGGCTTTTTTCTCTCCAACACTTCAATTTCCTGCAGTCCAAGAATTTCAGTTGGTTTAATGTGTTGGGGGTTTTTTTAGGCTTTTTATAATTCTCCCATGATAGTTTAAAGTATCCACCAGGCAACATCAAGCTTTTCAGTTCAGACTGTGGAATCGGCTCTTTGTTGAGGGACACTTTATCCCCTTGAAGTATCCAGGATGATTTATTCTTATGGGACATGTGCTCAGAGTGACATTTTCCCATCCCCTGCTCTCTAAATACAGGACTTCAGTTACTCCAAGCCCACCAGCATCACAGTGTGGTGAGTGATTGGGTTTTCCATAGCAGCCATTTATTGGGACCTGCCTTTTTTATTGAGGAAAAAAAAAGGGATCTGGAAACAATCCAACTCAGCCCAAATTTTTTGAAAGAGTTGTTTTAATTTACTCCAGAGAAAGCTGTCTGTGTGCAAAGTCACCGATCTGCTGATGAGTAATTGGGGAGCTTTTGTGTTTTAATATTTTGATGTTTAAGGGAAGCAGCATGAAGCTGACAGAATAAATCCATGTATTTACAAGCTGTTCTCTACTGACTGGGGTACAAAGAGCAAAGGAATAAAAGTACAACAAAGAGCAAGTAACTAAAAGATATTAACAGAGCTCATCATTCACCGAGGAGTGCTGGAGGAGTCTAAAGCCAAGAGACGATTCCTGGTCCAAGAGCTGGAGGCTGCCCTTTCCAGTAGACCCTGAACTGCAGAATTTACAGCTAAAACCCAAGGAGATGGGACTTCAAAGAGATCCTCCCCCTCCAATTTACATCTGGGGTTTAGGTTTGTAAATGAAGCCACGTAGGGATTTAGGAATGGTGTTAAGGAAATGGAAGCATAGGAAAGGTGCCGGGCATCTAGAATCAGGAAATTTCTATGGAAATGCTCAGCTGCTAACAGGATTTATGGGTATCTCCTTGCTCTAATGGATCTTTCTCTTCCACATAATTTCATTACATGTTGCCTGCCTTTCCTGAGTAGTCCCAGCATCCCTGAAACTTGTGGATTCAGCGGAGGAACGGAGGAACGGGCTTTTGGCATCAAAGTGTTGCATTGTAACATCAGAGAGGATCAACAGCTCCACATTTAAAGAGTGGCAAACTGGGAAGCGGCAGAGCTGGAGAGAGGAGCTGGTACAAGGCACCAATCAGGAGAAGACAGAGGAAGTGAGAGGCCTTTAACTGCAGGGCAGGATCGCCCCAGCCCGTATCTAATGAACCACACGGTATTTACTGCCCGTGTTTGTGTATCACAGGCATTTATCAGCACACTCGCTTTACCCTCCTGGTTTTTTCCACTTTTTTTTTTTCCTGTGGCTTATATACGTTAGGCATTTGTACTGTTGTGTCGTTAAATAATTCAAGTATTAAAGTGCAGACCCCAAAGCCCTCTCGGCTTGGAGACATCCTTCAGCCGAGTCTAATGGGAAGGAGTTTTACCCTCTACTGAAGTTGTTTAGAAGTGAGGTGAACAGGAGCGCATACACATGTGGGAAAAAGGATAACTTACGGCATCCAGAGCCAGGAAAGGTTGAACTCGATGATCTCAGAAGTCTTTTCCAACCTAACTGATCCTGTGGAAGCACCACAGATGTGAGAGCTGGCCCGGATTCCTCAGTTTTTTCACCCAGGCAGTGTGAGCCCTTCCCCAGCCTCGGAGGCGGCTGGGCTCCCCCGCAGCCTCGGCAGGCAGAGGGCAGCAAAGGAGCCTTTTCACGTTTTTTCTTTCTTTTTTTTTTTTTT